>BPLS01000619.1:949844-972344 GCA_019656275.1 Rhododendron kiyosumense
CTCTCTCTCTCTCTCTCTCTCTCTCTCTCTCTCTCTCTCTCTCTCTCCAGAATGGACCTCTTTGTCTCACTATACACAAGTTTCCTCCTAAGCCTAGTGTGTTTGCCAATTGGCATGCCATTTACTGTGATAATGTCCGATTCGGGTGTGCCCTCAGCCCTAGTCGACGCCCCACAAACGGGTTTCTCTAACAAAAAGGGGGTGCGTACCGACGCCAAGGAACAGGAGGCGGTCTACGACGTCATGAAGGCGACGGGGAACTCGTGGGCCACCGACATTCCGGACGTCTGCCGTGGCCGTTGGCACGGTATAGAGTGTATGCCCGACAAGGACAATGTCTTCCACATCGTGTCGCTCTCCTTCGGGGCGCTATCCGACGACACTGCATTCCCCACATGTGACCCCGCCCGGTCGTTCATCTCGCCTTCCATCACGAAACTCCCCCACCTTAGGACATTGTTCTTCTACCGTTGTTTTAGTGACAATCCTCAGCCAATCCCGGCCTTCTTCGGCCTGCTAGGGCCCACACTCCAAACCCTGGTTCTCCGGGAGAACGGGCACGTAGGGCCCATCCCTCACCAACTGGGCAATCTGACCCGTTTAAAAGTCCTCGATCTTCACGGGAACAATCTCAACGGGTGGATTCCGATTTCACTAGGCCAGCTCACCGGTCTAAGGTCGTTAGATTTAAGTGGCAACAAGTTAACCGGCTCAGTTCCCGGCTTTTCCTTCCCTGTTTTAAACGTTCTAGACCTAAACCAAAATCACCTTGTGGGTTCAATCCCATCTGCCATTGGAAACTGCCAGTGTCTCTTAAAAATAGACTTGAGCCGGAATCGCTTCTCCGGTCCAATTCCTGACTCCATATCCGGTCTAGAAAACCTTATTCTTTTGGATTTAAGCTATAATCTTCTTTCTGGCCCACTCCCAATTTCTCTAAATACCTTGAATTCTCTCCAAGCTTTGATCCTAAAAGGAAATCCTATGGACTCTACAATAGTTCCAAGTGATGGGTTTACGGGATTAATGATCTTAGACCTCTCCGATATGAATTTGCACGGACCGATACCCGAATCACTAGGCCACTTAACCAACCTTCGTGTTCTTCATCTTGATGGGAACCACTTGAATGGTTCGATTCCGAGAACCTTTCGAGATTTGATAAATCTTAGTGAGCTGAGACTAAATAATAACTGGTTGACAGGGCCAGTTCCGTTCAGGAGAGAGGTGGTGTGGAGGATGCGAGGGAAACTGAGGCTTTACAACAACTCAGGACTGTGTTACGATGCTAGAAATGGCTTCGAAAATGGCTTGGGTTCGTTGGTTGAATCGGGTATTAGCTATTGTGAGGCAGCGAAGCCGGCGATAACTGTGCAGCATTTTTCCACTGTTAATGATGGAGAGATGGAAAGGTCATCGAGTAAATCATCCGCCGCAGTTTATAATGGTTCAGTTGTTCGTGTGCTGATTCAGTTAACAACATTTTTGTTGTTTGTTTTGTACCTATTGTAGTAGATGGAAACAGAGCATTTAGAGATTTAGTTGTCAGAGGCTTTGTATAGTACTTCTACAATGAGAGTTATCCATTTTCGTTGTTTTTCTCAGTTGTTACCCCAGAAATGATTGATTCTCTCTAGTTAGTAGAAGTGCGATTGAGTACAAAGGATGATCTGTTTTTATTGAAAACAAGAAGTTCAAAAAATTGTTAAAAATGGCCTAACCAACACACATCGTACGATTCACGAAGAACAATCCAGAAAAGAAACAAAGAACGTAAGATACAAAGATTTCTTGGTTCCCCAACTATGTAGTTGAGTAGATGTACGGCTCACACTAGGTCGGCGTCGAACTCCAAATAGTTAGCGAAGCACGAACCAAACTGAATCAAGTTTCAAAAGCTCGAACTTGTTTTTCATGAGGATTTCGGATGATGTGCAGCCGCAATCAGGGACCTCAGGACCTCAGAAAAGATTATGGCATACATTTGATATTCCTTTGTTGGCATGCAAAAGAATATGATTCGATGCCTGGGTATGTTGGTTTATTATTTTTACACTCTGAAAAATGTGGATTTTACTAGGTCTATGGACCATGCGAATCCGGGCTTTTCGGGAGAACATTGCTAAGGAGGGCGCCACATGACTGGTCCAAGCAAATGCTGGGCTCATGGGTGAAAATCAAGGCTCATGAATCTTGATGAGGCCCATTTTGTTCGGTGCTTCCAAAAATACGCAGGGCATAAGAGCAAACGAGAGTATACCATTGAGGATAGTTGCAACGATCCTCATGTGTACCGCGCACGGTAACATCGGGTGCTTCACTAATATCCTTTTTCAGCTCATGATTCTCAAATGGGTTTTTTTTTTGCAGGTGCTTAGGAACTGATGTTCTCTAACGATCCTCATGTTTGGTTGCTTTTCCATTCCATTTGGAAGGGTCTGTTAATTCTCTTTTTGTTGTTTGTTTTGGTCTCTGCTCTGACCGTCTCGCTTTTGGGCTTGTTTCTTGTACCTTTTTTTATTATTATTAATGAATTTCTTGCTCTTCCACGAAAAAAAAGTGGGTAAGTGGACTCGGCTTTGGCCCAACTCCCAGCTTCCAAGATGTGGGATTTAGTTGGTGCAACTATGCTACTATCACACAAGCTCTCACATCAAACATGGATGTTTGATATGAGAGAGTTTGTATAATTGTGTGTGGTTAAAGAATTATTGTTAGGCGGTGTTTCACGTCACGGGGTTTTGGGGAATTTTGGGGTTGGTGGCCTATAACATATAGGCACCTTGTTTCACATAGATTTTTGGAATTTTTTTACTTCTTAGACCTTGTTCCGTTAAGCATTTTTTCTTTTAATTAGCACTTTTTGTTCTTATTTAAAAAAATTCACATTTGTTAGTTTTACGCTAAACTTTTTTGAATTATTGATTCATCTCGATGAGAGGAATCAAAAAAGTAAAAAAAAATACTTTTACCCAAATATTTTTTTAGCAAAAAAAATTAATTTTTTGACTTTTTTGAGTTAAAAATGATTATTTCTAAAAAATACTGAGTAAAAGTAAATAAGAAATAAAAAAAATTTGATCTTATTTTTTATTTTTTATTTTTTTTATCATTTAACAAGGCCCGCAGTCAATTTGATCTTATGTTTGGATCTAACTTTTTCCATGGTCAATGCTGTTAATTATTTGTTTTGGGATTTATTTGGACGAAAATCTAAACCACCTGCTCGGCCCTCTCCGTTCCACTTTCTCAAAATACGTATTCTCAAATAAGTGTTTTTTTTTTTTTTGTAATTTTCAAGTTTATTAAAAAAAATGGGCTTACTGAAATCTAAAAATATGCAATATGGATTTTGTTTGAAAAATCTCAACGAGATCTTTTAAACAACAAAAAAAATTGGAAAATTATTTTCATAACCACATTATTTTTAAACTTGAAAATGAAATAAGTACTTATTTTGTAAGAGGCCCCGTTCCAGAAACCCAAATAAGTACTTATTTTGAAATAAGTATGTTTTTTGCAATTTTCAAACTTAAAAAATAATGGGTTTACTGAAATCTAAAATTAATACAATAGGGATCTTGTTTGAAAGATCTTTTATATGGTGCAAAAAAATTAAAAAATTATTTTTGTAAGCACATTATTTTAAGCTTGAAAATTTAAAAATAAGTACTTAATTTTTTTTAAAAGATTTCTGGAATGGAGCCTAGTGGAATGGTTACGGGATGTGAACGCCTTCGGGAAAAAAGGAGAGTAATTTATTTGTTTGCGTTGATTGCTTCGCTAGAAACCTCTCTAGAGTTATCGGGGCCGTGCATCAAAAGTCCTAAAGATAATTCGTGAGACCGGGCTTGTTCGTTTATTCACTTCCATTCTTGGTTAGATTTAGGGCAAAACAAGTTTAATGAACAAAAGTAGTATTAGTTTTTATTTTTATTTCACAGATTTCCTCCCTCGTAAGCCTTTATTGTTATCATTAGCTAAGAATTGAAGTGAATAAATTCATTGACGAAATTCAAATCATTCTTACAGCTCCTTTGGATGGAGGGGTGAGAGAAGAAAAGAAAGGGGAGTGGTCTCCCTTATTAGTGAGAGAAGAAAAGAAAGGTTTATGGTTTCTCACCACCTGAACCAAACAATCGTGAGAAATCAGATTCTCAGGGCAATTTTCGGCGACGTGAACGGTCCGACCAAGATCTCTCAACTCCCGCGACCAAACACACTATCTCTCATCTCCGGCGACCCAAGGGGGTGTCTGTCTCTCAACCCCGGCGACTGCACATCACTCCGTGGCCCGCACGCACTCTTCTCTCATAGAATCGCACCAAAATCGGTGAGAATCGAAAACGGGGTTGTAAGGGGTTCTCGTCTCCCTCCCTTTCTCACCCTCTCGCCTGCTACATCATCCAAACACCAGAGGTGTTCCTCTCTCCCTCAAACTCCTTTCTTTTCTCGCGAAGTCGCTCCATCGAAAGGAGGTGTTATAGTCTTAACCTATGAAGCACCGATACCTCTAGAAGTCGAAGAATCGCAGTGTCAGGACACGGGGACACGGGGACACCGCGGGATACCGCGGAGATACGTCCGGGACACGCCACGTGGCGTGTCCCATATTTTAATATTAAATTTTGAGGGGGACACCGCTGGGGACACGGCGGGACACCGCTGGGGACACGGCGGGGACACTGATGGGGACACCGCAGGGGCCAAACTGCAATTTTTTTAAAATTTTGGGGGCCAAACTGCAATTTTTGAAAAAATTGGGGGTGAAACTGTAATTTTTTAAAAAAAATTGGTGCCAAATTATAATTTTTAAAAATTTCTGGGTGTTAAACTATAATTATTTATTTATTTATATATATAAATAAATAAATAAATATACACGTGGCGTGTCCCCCGCGGTGTCCGTATCCCCATATTTTTAGAATTCCCGTGTCCCGGTGTCGGTTTCGGTGTCCGTGTCGGTGTCGGTGCATCATAGGTCTTAACAAAAGTATTGTATTTTGTGCTATTAATGTAATAGTCTCTGGAGTCGCTGGAGTAACTCATGAACATTCTATTGTGGATTCCCTTGGCCAGATATCATCCGTCCCTTGCTCAATCAACATTCAATAAGTAATTCGTATTCATTTCTCTTTCTGTGTTGATCAATGATCAGTTAACTCACAACGAAGAATGTAGCTTCTAAAAACCTATTTTGTGTTTTGGGCAAAGATAGGCCAAAATCCTCAATCAACAATATAACTCAAATGTTGATTCCACAGCTCACATTAAAAACATTAGATGCAAAAATGTTTTACCTAATTGCTCAAAACAGTTTGCATTGCTAGGCAATTGTTGCATGTCCTCAAGTTTCTGGAAATACAAATCCAGTGGATACTTGTTTTTAACTTCTCAATTCCAGCTTCATTGCCATATTGACTGCTTTATACTCGCAGCACACTTTCACCAGCTATATCAATATATCAAACTTCCTCAACAGTTCTTATTGATATTTATTTTACAAGTACTTTCGAACATGAGTTTACCTTGCTTATTTTTTCTTTGTGTATGCTGTTCATTTAATCTGTTTAAGCGCAAAACAAAATTACCTTATATCAGTAATATGAGAACTATTTTGTATGCTTGAGACTCTGACTCTAATTAAAGCATTGATTTAATACAAATGATTAAAGCATTGATTTACCTTATAAGAGCATATTCTATTTTGTAGTCTCTGAATCTGGAAATTTGCCAACTCGTATACTTTCTACTGTGGCGTCCTCCCTGGCCGGCCGATGATTCTCTGCCCCTTTGAGTTCTTTTGGAAAACATTGTTCAGAGTACTGTTGTTATTGAAGAAACATTCAACAAGTAGTTCTTATTGATATGAAAATGCTTTATGTGGTCTGCTTTCTATAATGGCTCTACTATCTGGTTATGTGTATTTTATGAGTACTTTCAAACATGTGTATAGGTGTTTAGAAGGGGAGAAAGGGAGAGTTAGTGCTGAAGTACTAGCAATTGATATTGTATGCGACATGCTTTCGAAGTTCTTTCTCCAATTATAAAGATTAGCCCTAATGAAGTTCTTTTGGGTGACCCTGTTTATCTTTGTGGCCACCCAGAAAGCTTTTCCTACACTCTGAAGGCTGGAATCTGCAGTCGTTACCCAAAATGAAACAACATACCTCTGTGGGCATCCCGGTTGTGGCCCACAGGCACTTTGTTTGGGTATCTTTTGTCGGTACAGGGACCCATATGATCTTGCACCAGAAACCTTGGAAGAGATATCAATTGTTGAGCCCCCAGCTTTTCCTGAGGGATTCAAGTAGCTGGAGCTTGATATTCGAGCTCCGGGTGGCTATTCCGGCGAGTCAATTGTTACTGCTGATGGTCTTGTCACTGGAGTCTTGGTGGCTAATGGGAACTCTGGTTTAGGAGTTCCCATTATTCCACATCTGGAAAGGCTTATGAAGTTCTGGCGAGACAGGGAAACAACTGGGCAGATTATGAGTAAGGCTGGTGGTGTTATCTTTAACCCATGGGTATTGTTAGTTTGGTCAGTTTATTTTTCCTTTGTTCCACATGCACATGCAGTATATTTGTGTTCCACATGAAGTCAAATATTGAGTTGTTCTGTGCAACTGTGTTTTCCAAATGTGGAATATGAATTCCGCGAAGGATCTCTTTCCTTTTGTATGTTTGGTGCAACAGTGCTTGATTGCTTCGCCGGCTTGTTGATTATATTTGCCATATTGGTTCATGTTATAAGTTTCCTATTACACTTAGTGCTGTCTATAATGATGGAACTCGCGGAAGTACCAAGAGGTAATTGAGCTTAGTGAAGTGGAATTAAAGTTGAAAAATGATAAAAAGCTTAGTTTGTGAACCATTTTGCACGGCTCATCTACATGATTCTTATATTTATATAGGGAAAAGATGATTAATGGGAGATATATCTTGCCTTTGTGTGGTTTTATGTTTTTGGAGTATGAAAATTGAATTGAACAAAGATGGGGTGCCACGAAATTATATAGCGAAGGATGGAGATGGATGAAATAGGGCCTTCCCAAATTAAACTGGAAGATTGTCGTTGTCTACTCCAGGGTTTTTGGTATGTCGTGGCTTTCAAAGACGTTGTAGTAGGGAGGATCGAGAATATAGTGAAAACTTGGGAATCCTAATCGAATAGGAGAAATAATTCAGTCTTCCATTCATGGAGATGAACTCGAGTGAGGAGACGTAGGAGAAAGACTTGGTGTTTGTTACCTTTGGCATCTATGTGGATTTAGAGGGGAAGGCGGAATATATAGGAGAACTTTTGAGTGAAAGGACTGTTAATTATCTAGCTAAGGACTGTTAATTATTATTACATAAACTTTGCTTTGATCATACAGTACGTTTTATAAAGCTGTAATCAAGATTATGCCATTGTGACTGTGACCTATATCATACTCCCTCCGTCCCAATTTAATAGTCACTTTTGGGAGTTCGTGCCACTTTTCAATTGATTATATTTTATAATTTATAATGTTTTAGGTGATTTTGAAAACATTGTATTATAGAATAAATCGATATCTATCAAACAAAATCCATATTGGATATAAAATTTATTACCAATTTAAAGCTATAACTAGTTTTTTTATCCGGTTAGCATATAACTGGGACAAGTAATTGGGACGGAGGAGGTAATTCTGTAAATATCTAAATGTATTTTGCTTTCACAACTACCCATTCGTCAAAACTCATTCTCTCCAACTATAAATCAACGGGCTTTGGAAGACTACATAAATACTAAAGAGTTTTGCCAAAAAGGAAATGGAAGTGATTTTGGCACTTCCTAAATTGATAACCGCACTCTCAAATGGGAGTGCCAAAATCAATCCATATATTGAATTGATTTTGGCACTCTCTTAGAGAGTGTAGTTATCAATTTGGAGAGTGCCAAAATTATTGGAGTAATTGTCAGAGCACTATAAAGGACACCAATAGGGTTTTGCTTGAAGGATCTCGGCTGTAGATGGAGACCACGAAATACACGGCTAAAACAAGAAGGAACGAGCAGAAGGAGAAACATTTTGCCTCTGGGCAACAATATTTTATTCTTTGTAAGCTTTTATTTGTTTTTCAATGAAGTTTTATTATCACATCATTGTACGTTTTGTTTTGTTATGCTAAACTTGTTGATACATTTTACTTACATTATAACATAAGTTAGAGTATGAATTATACTAAGTGTCATGTCATTCATATTCTAAGATCGGGAGACGAGTCTCCACCTCAAGGTTGAGAAGGAGGCTTTTCGCTTTTGTTTTTTTGGATCTCTAAGGTGAGTATGTTGTTTCATTGAAGTGCCTAGCTAATATTAACCTTTTACTTTTTTTGCAAATGTTGAAATATTTTGACGATTGTGGATATGGATCAAGTTGTTTTAAAACATGTTTTCATTTCAAGAGCATGTCATAGCTGTAATGCTGGTTGGATTTGTTTTATTCTTGATATACACAAGAAGGATATAAATTGTTTGCTTGTTGTACACAAACAAGGTATATAAATTATTGGAAGTACCTTGTTCGCAGTATCACGGTACTTTCATACCTCCTGGTTGCAAGGAAAGCAACCCTATGGCTTCTTGAAATATTGTTGCTCAATCACTTAATTATTTGTGAAAAATAGTATGTTTCTTGCTAAGTATGATTAGAAGCATTACTTGATCCATATTTGCTCTTGTAAACCGTTTTTATATTCTCTGTTTGAATGAAGTAGTAACACTCACTACCCTTTCAGGTAACTGAAGTAAAGTTTTGGTCCACTACTGGTCTAACAGGCTGTATGAGTTGGGATGAGGATCGACTTGGTGCCCTTTTGGCATAGTACATATTGTGATATAAATTTTAGAGAGTTATTGTAACATATGTGGATGCGAACTCATCTTATATAGTTCTCTTTGTTAATTTTGTTTTGGAAGCCGAATGTAATCTACTTAGTCAACTTTGTCTTGCGTTTAGGGAATGAATCTTATTAAGATTGATACTTAGCTTTCATTAAGACAGTTTATGCTAACCCTCCTAGAGCGGGTCGTTACACTCTGCTCGTTAACTAAGCAAGCAGAGGCAAGCCTCAGAGCTCAGTTCGTTTGCAATTCTATCAAGACTCTCATAGTTTTCCTCACTCCTATATCTTATGTTTGAAATCTCACACGTGTTATTATAATTCATACCGGACTTTGTCGATTCTTTATATGAGTCATCCTTAACGGTCGATGAGATTAAAACGCAGAAATTAATCGAGATGCAGGTAAACTGACCTAAACATCCAGAGATATTAAAAAAATTAAAGTTGTTTTTATTTATGATTAGTTAAAATGGAACTGCACCTTAATGTTTAATCAATGATCAACTTATGTGTTGTTACCTTGTCATTTGTTTTCTTGTTCTAAAAGTGACTTTTCCCTTTTGTGACTAATTAACTACACTATCTTTTGAACCTAAAAAGTGCAACCCCACTGATTCAAATGGGCAGGCTGGTTCTCTTCTCTCCTTGTTTTAGTATGCCAGCTTTTCAACGACCCACTTCACAGTATAATAAACATTTCAATGAATTTCGATCTGACCCCTGTTCTGAGGATTTATAGTCTTTTTTACGCTAGTTTCGTACGTAGTACTGTTTGTTTACTTTTGTTTTTAATTTAAATGTCGCGATCGAAATTATAGTGGGAATTAGGTCCCGTTCCAGAACACCTTTTTAAAAAATAAATATTTATTTTACATTTTTAAACTCAAAATTAATTTAAATGAAAATAATTTTTTAATTTTTTTTGTACCGTATTAAAAATCTCAATGAAATCTATCAAATAAGATCTATAGTGATAGAAAAATTATTTGCGTAAACACATGATTTTTGAACTTGAAATTGCATTATTAAAAAATAAGTATTTATTTATCGTTATGGAACGGGGCGTTAGTTGACATCAAATTAAAAGGGCGACTGAAAAGATTGACACATCTATTGTAAAAAAAATTCCTCAGGACAAGATTTGCCTCGTGGCAAAGACTTGGGGTCTTGAATCTATAGAATGGCGGTCATAAAGAGAATTGATTTTTACACTATCTTTTTTGATATTCCACACTCTCTTTTTTTTGTCTTTTAGCCAAAAAAAGAATACATACACTTCCAATACAAAAATTCAAAAAAGAGGGTGTGGTTATCAAAAAAGAGAGTAAAGAAATCAATTCCCGTCGTAAAAATACCTACGATTACGAAAGATAAAGCATGCCAAACCTTAATGAAAACAGCTACCCAACGAACCCATGTTATAGTCGTAATTAATGATAAATGGTGGCTCACAATGTTGTGCTTTTCTAAACAAAAAAAATTAATATTTTTGTTGGGGGAAAATGAGGTTTGATGTAAACATTTCAACGAATTCCGATATGGCCTATTCCAAGATTTATAGTCTTGTTACACAAGTTTCGTAGTGTTTGTTTACTGTTGCTTCTAATTTATATGTTGCGATTTAAAATAAAAGATATACTCATATGCAGTAAATAAAAAAATAAAATAAATAATCCTCCCTTAGACATGTTAGCAAAGAAGGGCAAGATTTGCGTGTTGGTAAAGACCTGAATCTTGAATGTACAAAATCGCGGTCAAAACAATACCTACAAAAGTCATAATTTAATCATATATTGTGCCTAATAATGTTGAGTTTTTCCATTGTATTAGTAGTAGATTAGTACTCCTTCTGTCCCATATTCCTGGTCATGTTTCACTTTTTGTGTCACTCAAATAATTGTCTATATCTCACAATCTATAATGTTTTTTACGATTTTGAAAATTTTATTTAATAAAATTATTTAAGATCTATAATTGATATTATAAAAATATTATAAATTATAAGATATAACTAATTTTTTTAGAAGTACCAAATACTCCCTCCATCAGGATTAATAGTCCTTTTTTTTGAGTTCGTGTCATTTTTCAATCGATGATATCTTATAATTTATAATGTTTTATGTGATGGAAATTGATATTCGCGCTCCCAAAATTACTGATGGCACTCTACTTTTTACTAACTTCATGAACAAAGTAGAGCGCCATCAGTAATTTTGGGAGCGCGAATATCAATTTACTATGTGATTTTGAAAATATTATCTTATAGAAATAATTAAGATCTATCAAACAAGATCCATATTGGATTTAAAATTCATTACAAGTTTAAAGATATAACTTGTTTTTTATTCGGTTAAAATAGAACGAGAGAAATCCGGATGGAAGGAGTAATCTCATTTTTTATCCGGTTAAAATAGAGCGAGAGACTATTAAATCCGGACAAAAAGAGTAATACTAGGCTATGTTCTTTTGGCCTTAACTTAAATTTGAATTTGCATTAAAAAATGGTTATTTCTCAAAATACATGGGTAAAAGTGTCAAAATTTTATTTTTTCGATTCCTCCCGTCGAGACAAATCAATATCCCAAAAAAGTTTAACGCAAAACTAATAAGTGTGAAAAATATTAAATAAGAACAAAATTTTCAAATTTAAGTTAAGTTTAAATTAAGTCCAAAAGAACGGAGATAGGACCAATACTATGAGACGGAGTCACGGAGAGAGTAAATTTGTTTTTTATTATCCTAAAAGAAAATTGTTTTTTGAAACGAGGAAAATAAACATTGATTGCGTAAACAGCACACGAGGTTTGAAGTAAACAGTGAGCAAACGCAAAAGAATTCAAGGCAGAGACGAAAACGACTTTCTTGTTCCATTGCAAATCTCCTCGCGCGACATTAGCCAGCTGCCTCTCTCTCTCTCCCTCTCGCTCTCAAAAGAAAATGTCTGCGTCTACCTAAAAGCGTTACGCTTCGCATCTCTTCAGCATAACTTTACCCCTCCCAGCTTTTTTTTATCCATGTGGGAGTAGTAATTTTAGAGAGAGAGAGAGTGAGAGAGAGGAAACTTATGGCTTTATGCTTTTTGGTTTCTTGTGGGAACTGGTTTGATCCGTAAGCTTATCACCCCTAATCGAATATTTACAGTTGAGAACTTGAGAAGCGAAAGAGTAAATAATCACACACACACACAGGGAGGGAGGGAGGGAGGGAGAGAGAGTTTGAAGAGCATGGCGTTCGGATCGATGATTTGTTGCGGAAAGGGTTTTGATCGGTAAGCTTTCGTTACTTCATTCATTATTTCAATTGCTCGGAGCTAATAAGGCGCTTCTTCTTCTTTTTTAGTGTAGTGTATGCAATAGTACCCTTGTTTGATCTCAAATGATGATTGGGAAGTGCTTAAGCTAATTATCCATATTTAAATTTAAGAGGAAACCTTAGTTAATTAGGGACAGTAAACGAATTAACTTACTCGGCTTCGAGATCGAGCTTGAACACATCTTGTAATTGTAAGCTTGTTAAGATGAAGCTTGAATAGTTTTTATTCAGCTCGATAAGCTTTTAACCTCGTAAAAATTTAAAACTTGTCCGGTTTGATAAGATCTAGGTTCAAAATCGGCTCAACCCATGAAAATACCAACCTTGAAACATTTTTGAAGGTCGTTAATTTTCAAATCAGCATTGAATTTCCCTGCCCTGTGGCTATAGGTTATAAATTGATATGAAGATTGAAGATTTTTGTTTTGCTATTATTTTTGATGAATTGGTGTATGGACCGACTGATCTGGAGGACCAGTCCCGCTGTCCTCTAGCTGGTTTTGCTAACTTGTGAGTGCTTAAACACGCAGGAAAGAAAAGGGAAAGAAGCAACCAACATGGAGGGTATTTTCTTTGAAGGAATTGCATGCTGCTACAAACAATTTTAATTACGATAACAAGCTCGGAGAAGGTGCATTTGGTAGTGTTTATTGGGGTCAGCTGTGGGACGGATCTCAGGTAATGACCCAAATTCCTAGCTCTCTCTGTTTTGGTTTTAGATTTTCATGCCCGTATTCCTATTTTCTTGAACATTTGACAAGTGTATGGTCAATAAACAAACTTTTGGGGAAACAGCGAAGAATTAGGTGATATGAAGATTTGTTCTTATGAGTTTCATGTAGGAAAACTGAAAAAGGATAGCAGATATAATTGATTTGGTATCATTATGGTCTCCTGGGTAAAATGGCTCATATAAATTCTTGTCTGTATGTATGTATGATGATCTTGTTTTGTGGGTACTTTGCAACTCTGGTATGCATTATGTGGGAGTAACTTTTCATTTGGTGCTAAGTTAATGAGCCAGATAATTAGGTTTGTCTGTCCAAAGTACTCTCCAAGAATTTCATTAGCACAGTAGAAGTCATGTCAATGTGGCATTATAGGAGAACATGAGGGCATGGAAATAGTTATCTTTATATGCTCGCAGCTCGCCCTTTGTCTAAGAATTTGAGATATTCCAAACTGTCCTATTTGCTTGCATACCATCTTGGGTGACATTGTAACTCACCACTTTACTCACAATATTTGCTCTTAATTGTGGTGTGGATTATCTTTCAAGTTTTGGTCAACATTTCTTCTAGTAAATTCGGCATTTGTACATGGAGTATCAGGTTTAGTTTGGAGTTAGCTTCTCTCTTTAGACATGATAAACCCCATACGTCTCTCCAGTAAATGTAATCAACGTAAATGAGACTCTAAGGAAATCATGCAAACCAACTTGTCCTTTTGGAAAGGAGGGTAATTGTATTTTGCCAAAAACAATTTGGCTTCTGCGATGTAACGAACAATCATCTTTGAGCCTCAAGAGACGACCTTTAGGCATTTTATAACAATCTTAGTGTTGTGGATAAACTTAGGACCACGCATTGGTTGGGTGTGGAGTGTTAGTATGGTCACTTTCTGCTCTTATATGTGCCATCTCTTTAAGTATAATGTCACTCTTAGTTCACTTTGTATATGAAACCCAGTAATGAAATGGTAGGAGAAAACGTTTGCATCTTGGACAGAATGTTGTAGGATTCAGTATTTCCTCCTTATATGAAATGTTAGGCTAGGGGAATGTTGAAGCCTTCATAAGGATTAGTACAAGTTTTCAAAAGGGAAAGTAGTTGGCTTGTGTATACCATTTCTTGTTCTCATGAACATATCACTTTTAGAGCCCACAAAATCTGAAGATTGCATGAAGTTTCTTCTCTCCTTTACTTTTTATGGTTTTTGGGGTGGCGGGAGGGTCAATAGGGTTGTGTGATATTAGGTATGTTCGGGGTTTGATCTCGACTCTCACTTGAGCTTTCTCTTCATAATTTTGTCACTTTGGATGAGGATATGGTTGGATTTGGAGTGTCCTTACCCTTGCCATACATCTATCCGTGTAGTAGTCAAACTATATGGACTTGGGAGAAGGCATGTAAATATTCCACAAGTAGTTCGATTATTGATCATTCTATATTGTAATGAACTTAGTATGATATTTAAGTAGGGGCTTAGGCAGGAAGATTTCTTTTCCCATTGGAACTTGCTATCATTGTGGCGGTCTAGAGTAGGATAGTTGAGAGAACTATGCACGGTGATTTCACATTTTGACATTAGCAGAAGTGCCGAATGTGGTGATTTCAGTGATAGATTCTGATAGTGCATTTGCCGATGAGATATTTGTCCACGAGGTTGAAGCTGCAAGTGGAAAACAATTTAGAGGAAAAAGAAGGTGAAAAACATAATGTAAGAACTCTCCTTAAAGATCTGCTTAAGAAAAATCTGTGCATGCAAATTTGTTGGATTAAGTCTGGATGCTATATGGTGGACTCTCTGACCTAGCAGTATTTACCACCTAAGATTAGGGGTGATAATGATCAAGCTTTGTTTGAAAACTTAATGAGCTTGAAAATTTTATTCTAGTTTAGTTTGTTTATGAGACAAGCCAATCTCAAACGAGTTTTAATAAAGCCAAACACGAGTCAATCTCGAGTAGCTTGAATTTTCTATGTCATAAGCTGAACAAGCAGAGTAGTTGCTTGTTCGAGCTTGGTGTGAAACCTTAATGAGCTTGAAAAATTGTTCAAGCTTGGTTTGGTTTGTTTATGTGACAAACCAATCTCGAACAAGTTTTTATTGGAAGAACACGAGGTCAAACTCGAATACCTTGGTTCGTTTAGAAGCCCTACCTAAGATAGCTTATAAGAAGAACATATGTTCTTCCATAATTAGGTGAGAAATTCTCTTGGATAGACTTGTGAAAGCAAAACAAGTATAAAAATCACTTGCCATATAGATTAATCAACTCTTGCCTTACGGGGATTATCTGCAGATTGCGGTTAAGAGGTTGAAGGTTTGGAGCGACAAAGCGGAGATGGAATTTGCAGTTGAGGTTGAGATACTTGCACGAGTGCGACACAAGAATCTGCTAAGCTTACGTGGCTATTGCGCAGAAGGACAAGAGCGTCTAATTGTTTATGACTACATGCCTAACCTGAGCTTACTTTCTCATCTTCATGGCCACCACTCAGCTGAGTGCCTTCTTGACTGGAATCGACGCATGAACATAGCTATCGGATCAGCTGAGGGAATTGCGTAAGCTCTCTGTTCCAAATGTTGCTCTGTATATTTCATATTTTCCATAAATGTTTTGTTGACCGAAATGATTTTATGCAGTTATCTTCACCACCATGCAACCCCCCATATAATCCACAGAGACATTAAAGCAAGCAATGTGCTGCTTGACGCAGATTTCAAAGCTCAAGTTGCAGATTTTGGATTTGCAAAGCTAATACCAGACGGTGCAACCCATGTAACAACTAGAGTGAAGGGTACCCTGGGCTACCTTGCCCCAGAATATGCAATGTTAGGGAAAGCATCAGAAGGCTGTGATGTCTACAGCTTTGGCATTCTTTTGCTAGAGCTCGCTACTGGCAAGAGACCCCTTGAGAAGCTCAGCTCTTCAATGAAGCGCACGATCACCAATTGGGCTTTGCCCCTGGCGCGCGAGGGGAGGTTAAGTGAACTGGCAGACCCACGACTGAATGGGAAGTATGAAGATGTAGAGTTGAAAAGAGTTGTATTTGTTGCATTGATTTGTGCCCATAGTAGGCCGGAGAAGAGACCCACCATGCTTGAGGTGGTGGAGCTTTTGAAAGGAGACTCGAAAGAGAAGTTTGCAGTTATAGAAAATGATGAGTTGTTCAAGAGTCAGCCCACAAATGATAATGATGGGTCCACGGCAGATGATGGGTCGGACTTCATATCGGAGGAGAGAGAACCGAAGCAAGTGGTGAAAGAGTTGCAGGTGTGACCTCGGAAGTGAGGTATCAGCTGAATTTACGGAGAGTTGGTTTTAGTTCTTATAGAAAGTTGATTGAAGGAATTACTAGGTATTTTTATGTTTGGCAAGGTTCCGGGTTTTAAGCAGAGGACTGCCGACTACCGAATTGAAAAGCATGGATTGCATGTCGGGGGATTTTGTGTGTTGATGTTTCTTATGTATTGTTGTGTTCTTTACCTCTTTTGCGTACATTCGAAACTATTTTTATCGTTTGCCAGTGGTATCCAGATCTCTTGATTTAGGTTTTGGCTGGTTGTCTGATTCTAGTCCAATGTCAAAGAGACGATCAAGTTTCCTTCCTAAACCCCTGCTCGTAGCGGGTCATAAAACAGACTTCGTTGTAATTCGTTCAACCAGGTATATACAATTTGTTAAACCACAAATATTTTCCAACATCCATAGAAATTCTTAAGGCTACGAAACCAACCAACCAAAAATAGCCACCCAGTAGACAATCTCAAACCTTGGAAAAAGGGATTGAACATCAAAACTGGACACAGCCACCAACAAGAAAGCTAAATCTACAGAACTATCTGGCCGTTATAATTTCTACAACATACATTTACACCTCATCACCGTGAAGTTAAAACAGTTACACGGTAGTTCAAAGTAACACTACATTGTTTCCGTTATCAGTAAGAGAGAGAGATGTTTCCACATCAGAATACAAGATCAGATCAGAATTACGTTTTGTATACATCTCTTTACGTGAATGTATCCTCCCTGTCTCCCTCGGCAGTCTCACCCTCCTCCAAGTTGCTGAACTCCAAGTAGTGAGTCGGCCTATGGTCTTCATGGTAGTACTCTCTAGGTGTCCCAAGCTTGACCCCATATTTCATGCTCACCGTATGCTTCACTCCCATGAAGTTGTAATTCCATGGACCATTATCCGGAACCTGAGGGGAAAAAAGGCCACAAAATGACCCAGTCAGTAATCAGAATTACAGGAGAATGACATTTAGCCTCCAATTTGGGTACATCTAGACAATCTGTTGATCCCTAAGGCTTCTTTTTAGATCATGGATTTGGGAAGATATTTGTGGAGAGAAAAAGTTAAGATATAAATTTGGACACTTGTTCAGAATGACTGTTTGATTGAAGTTATTTGCAATCCTTTGATCCCTAAGGCTATTTTGAGATCGTGGATTTGGGAAGGGATTTGCGGAGAAGAAAAGTGAAAGGAAACAACAAAAGACTAGCTCAACCCTTTTGTTTTGTTTTCTCCTTCACAAATCCCTGCATAACTCCAAAGACAGACCAACTATAAAGGTACAAGTGCACTGTTTCGGCAGCTGGTTGAAGGGATTCTCTTTTCCACAATGATTAAGGAACACAGCCCTAGCGTTGCTAAAAACACTTACCATGTAGAAACCAAGGAAGCGGTCACTTAGGAGCATCTGGACCTTCTCGTAATGTGTTGGTAAATAGCCATGGGGATTGCTTCCGGTGTCTTTGTTGGCGCGTCCCCATTCATAACCGGTGGGGGTAAGCTTATATGCAGTCAATGAACAGGAACCCGGTGTAAAACTGCAAGTCAAGATTATGCACCTCTCCCCTTCCCACTGCTTGTTATTCTCTAGGATCCGAGCATGGCTAGTTAGATCCTGCAAAAAATAATTTGCTCATGTGAGAGGACAAAGAAAGGCATAGCTAACAATCAAAATTTTGTTTTGGTATGTTGTTTTTGTTTCTGTAAGCCAGAAAAAGGAAGCGCTTCGAAAACATACTGAAAATGAAGCTGGAATGTCATGGAAATGTGGTAAGAACTTGAGAATGTATAAAAATCTCATTGTTGGATATTTCAAACAGTTTTATTCCAGTAAGTTAAGTAGAACTTTGATAGGCTTTATGTGTCTATGATTTGGTGGAAACATAGGAAATTCGGGATGCTACAAATGTTTAGTTGCAGCCTCCTAGGAAATATGAACATTCCGGCCGCATTGTTCCTTGGGCATAGCAACATCTGATACAAAACCTTACGGGCCAACATAGTAGAGCTAGGAAATCCCTACACCACATTCCAACCTACAACAGACAACAGAAAAGTTGAACATGGGATGAAAGTAGAAACCTGTGGTGACAATTGAGGAAGCTCATTTGGCTGAGTGTGCATCCATCCCAAAGGCTCCAAATCATTTAGGAAATCATGTTCGGGAAGAGCTGATGGGAGATGCACTTGCTGATGAGTACCCCATTGAGGTGGCATCGCAATACAACGGATCTCCTTAACCTGGGGATTGTCTGGAGGACTGACACCATACAAATACCCTGAAATTTGAGTCCGTAGATCTGCAATGCATATGAACTTCTTCAATATGTTTTTGGGCATGATGTATGTATATCCCGTTTCCTGCATCATTAGACGTACTTAATGTAAGCAAATACCAATCATCAGGATTCTTCATTCTAATTTCGAAGGCAAGACCCAAATTAGTACCTTTATGTCCTCTGAATTCACATATATATGATTTACTCGGAGATAAAGATTTGTGGCTGAAATTGCTCTCACACGCCAATCAGTTTTAGACCCAAATGCAGCTTGTTCGTAGGGACTTGTGGTGGTGACAATAAGCTCATCGCCATGAACATTAGTTGTCCTTGTAGTGACTGCTGTAAGTTGACTTGCTTCTTTTGCCTACAAGTACAAATTTGATTACATCATCAGAGTTCTAATCTGTACGCACATCAAATATCCAATCTAATAACAAAGAAAGCCTTGGCAGATCAAAACATCAACAAAAAAAAAAAATTACCTGTTTCTCAATCTCAGCAATTTGTTGCCTTTGTTGTGAGGGTGGAGTAATCTCAGCTCCAAGTATTATATCACGAATCTCAGATTGCGTTAATGCTGATGTGTTCACATTGTTCTTTTTGGCATAATCAGAAAGTATAAGATCTCTCAAAGCGACTTCAACCTGCACACACACAGTACATTAATGTCCACCACACTAATCAACTCTCAAACTAAAACTAAATTAAGAAGTTGAATGTAATAATTTATGTACCAAATAGTACCCTACAAACCCTATTATTTGTTTTCCGTTTGAACTAAAGTTGGATTGTTAAAAGACATGGAAGAAATCAAATCATTCTAGTGCACAAAGTACGAAACTGTTTGCCTATATCATCAACTCACCTTCATCCACTGATCATCGGTAAGAGATGGCCAAATGTGATGGGGCTCAGTGACGATTGTCTTGTCAGGCTTCAATAACATCTTTGCCTTCTCATTGTTTACGTGAAGAGCACGCAGGATCAAAATAAGTCTAGAGAAAGCTGTGTAGGAGGAAATACTTTTCAACCAATCGTCATATATGTTGAATAAGACCATTTGTGGCTCCGTAGCCTTGAGAATGAGATCACCAAATTTCTCAATCTTCAAGCAAGCTTGGAAGGGAAGTTGCAGCTCACTTCCTTTGATAACAATATTGGGGAAGTCCAACAAGTGAACCTCCAAAGGATCAAGCATTCCTTTACGAGTCACAATGATTTGCTTTGGCTGTTCTTCAACGGGCAAGGACCGCACAAGAGCAGCCACTTCTTCTGCTGTCTTCCACTTGGCCAGCTGACCCAGACGCTTTTGTCCTGCCCACACGCTTGTGTGAATAACCTGCAAAATCATTTCGTAAAATGAATCATGTCATATGAGAGTCAATAGACTACTTCAGCGGCACTTAGGTATTTCCCAAATTACCTTCAGAAATAGCTGCCCAGTTCTTGGATTGAATATGAAGATGGCGCCATTAATGGGCTTTGTTGTCAGATTTCCCTCAAAAGTCTTGTGGATTGTCACGCGATACACATTTGTGTCATCAACAAACCAAATTATCTGATTGCTGAATATCTCTCCATAGTTCTGAGACGACAAGTATGGCTCTGTAGGTTCAGAAGAATACAACTGCAACCCTTTCCTTATTCGCTCTCTCAAGACATATAGAGCTGGATTTGACTGCATTTATCAAAATATAAGTGGACATTTATTGTTCTGCATGTGAGAATTGTAAGCTAACTAAAGATGTTAGAAATGCAGAAAGTAAGTGCTTTTCAGGGTTACCTTCATAATCTTGTTCATGGCCTGAGCAAGCAGCGGTTTTGACCCAGGAAACCAGTTTCCAAATGCAGAATGCAAGTTATATGCAAGATCAAGGCCAATCATTACCCCTGCAAAAGGAAAGAGAGTTAAGCTTGGCATTCAAGTACATACATAAGCTACTGGCGAATAATGAAAGTGAAAAGGCATACCAGTTGGCGAAGGGTAAATAGACATATTGTCTGTGGTGTAGTCCATGAACTTTGCCCGAGTATATCGCTCAATATCATGGGAGTCATAATCTCCCCAACGGAGCTGAACATCTATCCAGTATTTATTGCTGGCTTTCTGATCAAACACATCCTTCGACTCGGCTACTAGACTAGGTTTTGACATGGGCCATCTGTGAGCAGCAAATAGAAGAACGTCAGCACAAGAGCTGTTCATTTTGTAACTCTTCCTCGGATGGATGGTTTCCTTCTGAACAGTTTCGATTTCCAATGCATCCAACTCTTGATCCAAAACCTGGCAGAGATCCATGACCACGCTCTCGTGAACCTTCTGCCATAAGTGAGCACGGAATATCTGAATGAGAGAGATCTTCAATGTTGGTATCTTTCCATGCATGAATATTCCAGTCAAATCTAGCTGCACTTGGAAACCAACATACACGTTGGCACGATTTATAGTAGGCGACCACCACAGAGTAAATCTACGGTTAGGAATTTGATTGAGCCCAGATCTTTGTGCATTAGTCAGCTTCTTATACTTCATGGACTCCTCAAAACCAGAAGCCTTCTCCCAAAAGAGACCCTCCCAAGTAGGGAAGCTGCAATATTAACAAAAAGTAAGTCAGATGGTGTGATACTAGCCAATCCAGATTCTAATGATTAAAATTGGCTAAGATACAAAACATTCATTGTAGATGGTCCTGTAAATGATCCAGCAGCTATTCAACAGCAAAAGTACAGATAGCAATGGGCCTATATTGATTAACCAGGAACCTTAAGGAATGGCCAACAACAAAAAATTGAAGATGCAATCCACCAGTTTGAAAGCATTTTTTCGCAGAGACATCAAAGTTCTAACTGTAGGATGCATAGTAGCTAGTTTTTTTTTTATCAGCAAGCATAGTAGCTAGTTTGTTTCTTGTACGAAAGCCTTTCAAAAAAAAAAGGTTCTCTGAGCAAACTACTCGTCATCAAGATAAACAAAAAACCAATGATAACATCCGACGACTATAATTAAGCACTTCAAGAGAAAGCCAATCAAAGAGAGGAAGAACGAGACGAAACATACTAAGTTCCCTTAAACAAGGTATGCTCTAGAATTCCTTCAACCCCTCCAAGTGCTTGGATGACGTCCGTACGATAGTTATTCAAGTTCCATAATTTTCCATCATGTCTCTGATGCGTCCACCAAAATGGATTTTGCTTCAAAACTTGATACTGTTTGAAATCCGTACGAACTCTCCATCCTTTATCATATGCAAGAGTGTGTCTGTCCTTCTGAAATAAGGTATTGATTCGAGGTATTCCACGATCCCAAGAATCCTACATAATATTGAACACAGAAGATAAGATTCACAGAGTTTTGTATCATGCTGCTCTAATAAATAAATAAATAGAACGCTTTGTATGTTCCTCTGCTGTTGAGACATAATAAAAGACCAACAAGTACACTCTGAACTCATTATACACAAACAGAATTTGATTTAAGTACGTCTAATGAACCTAAATACAGCAATATCCAGGAAATAAAAGGTGGAACAAGCAGTCAAGTGACTGTCAATTCCCACTAATCATGGGAGAAAAGAACTCACTTCTAAATCTTCAAGGGTTAGCCGCCTATTTTGTGATTGAGCTTCCTGCCTCTTCAGGGCATATTCTGCCCAAACTCGCTGAGAATCAATGAACTCACTCTCCCATGGCTGCAGAAAAGTCAACAATACAGTCAATATAAAGTCATGTACACTCAGAAAGTATGCACTCACATGAATAAGCATTTATCAACCTGTATATAACGATAAAGATTAGGAATCAACTGGTCCTCTTCATGACTCATTCCACTCCTAAAATGGGTTACACCAACATCTGTCTGTTGACTGTAACGAAGATCGCTTTGTGGGATCAATATGTGACCCATTGATAACATACCAAGCCCCCCAATTTCCTTTGGAGTATAAAAAATGACAGGAGGGAACCTGAAGAAAAAATAACAGTCAGAACAAGACAGAAGACAAAGT
>BPLS01000619.1:977344-1041534 GCA_019656275.1 Rhododendron kiyosumense
TGAAATACTCACAAATTCAAAGGCGGATTGGATTTCAGACCTTTGTATTCCTTATCAACTTACTCATTGATTAACATTAAAGATTTGATCTATTTGCTAATGTCAAGGTTAGCAGATGCATGTGTGATGTCATGTGCATATGTTTCAAAAGTTTTAAACCTGATGGGCCTTCAATGCAAATTCAATATCAACAATAAAATACTGGTAATGTGGGATAATATGCATCATAATGTCTCTGGTAAAGGAAAGAAGTGAAAAAGTAATGTAAGAAAGGGAGAGAGAGATCAAAATATACCAGGTATGCACATGTTCAGAGCCTTGGCGGTAAAAAAAGACTCCATGTCAAACAAGTAAAAATAATTCCGGTCAATCAAATCAGAAAGCAGTTGCCCGGCCAGCCGATGAAGCGTTGCCATGATAGGAAGGGAGAGATGCCATTTCCGGTAACTTGGACCATTGATAAGCCTTGTTTTTACAAGAGGTTTATGGTCATAGAACCAAGTATATACAGCCGAATCTTCTTCCTCATCCATTTCTAATTGAATAGGCTCCAACGGATCTACATCCAACAGATTATCGGCGTAATCCAATGGAGGCTCCTCATCATCGAAAGGAGGAAATCGCATTCTCTTGAAATGCCGCCTATCCCTCTTTTCTCTTCGCATCATGATCCACATGGTACCCCACTGCAAGTAAAGAAAACATACGACCGTCGTAACTCGTGACAAGACGTTTCATAAAAGGAAAAGGGGAAAACCTATTCTGCATCTCAATGTACAAATTGCACAAAGCCACAAAGGGGGCAATCAGAAGTAACAAAATAGACCAAGCAAACTAGCATACCTGAGCTAAATAAATGGGTTCAACAACCCACGGTATTTCATTCACAAATGTGATAGCACCAGTAGTATGGTATAAAACCTTCACTTCACGAACCTGTAATCAAAAAATGTCACAGAGATAAGTCAGTGCAATAGAAAGGCAACCACCTGCCCTAAAAAAGACTATATCCAGGTGGAAGAAACAATACCTGTTCCCAAGGCATTGGCATGTTCTCAAGGAGCTTGTAAACTGCATGTGGAACAAATTTAAGGGCTCCGAGATAAACACGTTTATCGTGACGAAACTTTTTTGATGTCATGTCACCATGATCCCTGTACAAGACCACATGTTAAACAATCAATTCACCCAGAGAGGTCATTCCAACTTTCCTAGGATAGCCACAGTACAACGTTATCAATATATGCCTGAATCTTAGGGTTCATTCGCATGAATACAGATTTCACATCAAGGGATTTGACATTATTCTTCAATGAGGATAGCAAAAAATAAAATTGAAAGTACTAGACACTGCCAGCGAGACTTTGAAGTAACTATCTAATAGGAGTCATATGAAATCCGTCATGTTAAGGATTATAGAATACTCCTAGATGTCACTAAGCCTCTTACATGTTTAGCAGTAGAACACTCTTAAGAGTAGATTAGTAAATTACCCAAAAAGACGTATGAAATCCATCAACAAGGATTTTAACTATAAGGTACTCTTATAGTAAATTACCCAAAAGTAACTTTTCTTCTCCTTCCAATCCATCTCCCACTCTAATGCCACAAACAACCTATGACTAAACTTCTTACATGTTTGTTTAGAGCCACAAACCCCTTGCTTTGAAATCTATAACTATCCAAATGCACTTTCGTTAGCATCAATAACATAATCGGGCGTACATGCTTTTATGTATTCACACTTAAACATAAGTAAAGCATGTATTTGCAAAGGCACATAGCTACAACTAGGGCTAACAACAAACCAAACCGTTCAAACTTGAACTGGTTTTTGCTCGTTTGAGATCAGTTTATTACATAAACAAGCCTACTCGAACAAGTTATTGCTTTATAAAGTTCAAAAAATTCAAGCTACTCGGAATCAGTTAGACTAAAGCTCGTTTGAGATAGACTCGCCTCATTAACAAGTCAAGCATGGACATACTTTCTAAGTTCGTTGGGTTTCTAAACCACAATCAACTACTCAGCTCGTTCGAATCGTTTATCAGCCCTAGTTAACAATCAATTGGTTCCGGTTTTTTAACTAAGCTCAAGAAAAAGCCAATAACTTACTTGTTGATCTTCCTGACATGCTCAGGAGGTATCGGCTCCTTCTGCGCCTCCACGAATCCAAACTTCCGCTTGTCGCCGTACCGTTTCGCATTCAGTTGCATCCACTTCCTCGCTTTCTCTTCCAAGCGAGCCTCCATCTCCGCCGGGGACGGCAGGACGGTGTACGAAGGCTGCGCCGCGGGAGGCGGCGGGATCGACGAGCCGCCGGTCCCGGGCGGCGCAATCTGCCCGCTGTTGTTCCACATGTTTTTTCTGGCTCTACCGTGCGAAACGGTAAACCCTAGACCATGTAAAAACACGTAGTGAAGGTCGGGGGGGGTTTATGCAGGTTGTGTTGATTTTGTGTGGATTTGGAGAGTAGCGATGGCGGTTTCTAGGGTTGTTATAGAGTGTTCTCTCTCAGTCGGAGAGGGTGAGAAAGGTCGGTTTACTCTTCTCAGGGTTTTTATGGACCTATGGTGCACGTAACTTCTGATAATTGCACTTTTACTCCCTCGTAAACTTTCACTGGCGGTTTATAGGGTATTTTTATACCCAAAAAAATATGAAAAAACTTTAGGGAAAATAACACCCATGATTTTGATAATTAATAACTGTCAATAACATACTGAAAATATTTATTAATATTAAAAATATTTTTTAACGGATATTAATTATCAAAATATATCATTAACCATAATTTTTGCAATTTTATTAATCGCAAATTGGAACGTATGAGTAATAATATAGTAGTCTCAGTTTAATAAATTATCTGTTTTACCTGACTACTCTATCTTACAAATATAGTCTACACATACAATTTAGGTAATTTTTTCCGTTTGATTATAAAAGGCAACTTTATAATAGTGAGAAGAGAGAGGGGATAGATATTTTTTTTTTTTAAATGACGACTACAACATGACTATAAAAACGTGATCGAACGGGCGTGAATGTCACTTTGTTTGTACGCATAAATATTGTGTAAAAAAAGGAAGTCCAATCAACGATTCTGAAAAAAATGAAATCCAATCAATCCTAGCAATTCAAATTATGAGTGAAAAAAATAATTGTCCTTTACATCTAATGCAAAATAAGAACCTCTGGTATGAGTTCAAATTCATCCATGATATGCGTGTCATAGATTTTTTTTAACGCATATACTAGTTTTATACTATCTTTTTAATCTTCGAATTTAGCAAGTTGTAGGTTCTAAGTTTGCCAATATTGATTTATTTGATCCCAAACATGGATAAAATTGTTTCACTTGCCATGCACGAAGTAACAAAGATTACTATAATGCCTTAATGAAGGGAACAAAGTAAAAAAGGTTGGTTCAAAATTTTACGGGGAAAAAATAAAAAGAAGAAGAAGGAAGAAGTAAGAAAGGTTGAGTAGCCTAGGGTAGAAGCAAAGTTATCAATACCGTACTCACAGGCGTATCGCATTTTCTACTGCGACAGTACATACCGGTATTGGTGGATATCTAGATACCATTCTACATTGATCGCAACATATATTTAGTGTATAGTTTTTTATAATAAATGTATAAAAAAAAACTCAAAGTAGAGGTATAAGACAAATTTTAACACTTTGATATACCTTAAAATTAGTCATAATAGCAAATTAAGATGATTAACATATTATAGACTCCAAATTTTATTGAATTATCTTAAAATTAAATCATTTTTTAAGCAAAAGAAAAAATACACTTGCTTTTGTGCCGGCTCCAGTACAAGTCCGGTACAGGTCGGTTGGCCAGGTATCGATTGGTATAGGATAGTATTTTGGGTGGTGCAGAACACCTATTTATGTGTATCATTTTATGTCTGGTACTATATGTACCGACCGATTTGGTACGGAATTGACAACATTTGCTATAAGTGTGAAATTAAGGTACTAAAGGGGTTTTCTCTTTCAGTCTGGCACGTGACTGGATCAATTGAGGCGCTGACCTGTGGTGTTAATGGGCTTGGCCTTTCGAATCTGAAGCAGCCCAATCCAATCTTCAACCCAATCAAAAGCCTCCTTAAAGCAAGCCCGTTGACTGAAGAATTATTGACCTGGCTAGATTCAAAAAGCATTTGAAAGTGGGACCCCATCAGTTGCACGTCTCACGTAACGGTCTCCACTTTCACAGCAAAACCAATCGACCAAACATTCCCTCTCTCTCTCTCTCTCTCTCTTGTTTTGAAATGCAAGTGTGGAAATGGTGAAGATTATGCCAGGTACCGAGCACGAAGATAAAAGCTTCAGCGTGTTGGATCCGCTGATATGTCGCAAGAGTCTTCGGAACCTCTCGTACCGCAAGCTCCCACGGCAGCTCCTCATCAATCTCTCCGTTCTCAAGTTGGACGGCTCTTCCTTTGGTAATCAAATGTGCTTTCTCGTTGATTTTGGTTTGGCTGGTTTAATGTTGTGTCCTTTTCTCATTTTCCGTTTTCGGTTTTATTCGGTTTGTTATTTCGCACTAGATGTTAATGTTGCGAGAAATGCCTCGATTGCGGAGCTTAAACAAGCGGTGGAGGAAGTTTTTAGTTTTTCTCCCAAGAACGGTGAAGGCAATATTTCATGGTATAGTTAAATTTAAATCGTTCATTTTTGTTCAATCTATCCACTGCCAAGGATAACTGTTGCCTCAATAAATTTTAAAATTAGGTGTATACTTTTACAGAAAAAAACTATGGGCACATCAAATGTTGCACCACATTGCATGGAGGAATCCACCTTGGAGTCCCACATAAACGATCGAAAGTGGTTCAATTTGTTTTAATTTTTAAACATGTTTTTAACAGTCCAGTAAAAAATCAGCTCATTCGGATATCTGCAAGGGCTTGATTGATTTGCGCCATTGAAAAGTGTTAATTGGGCTTGATTGATTTGCACCACTGAAAAGTGTTAATTTGTAATGTTTCCCGTAGTATTTAAACTGGCAATTATCGGTCAGAAATCACAATTGACGATAAGGTAAAAAGATTGGAGCCATTCAACAAGATGTAACAATTTTAGGGACGTTGTGAAATGGTATCTTTTTAATTTCCTACTGTTTTCTTCTGGACAACTTCCGGGCATTGAACCCCTAATTTTACGACCATTGAACTTGATGTGGGTAGGTCACTTGTATGGGGACACTTTTGTCTGTGCTATGAAGGGAAGAAGCTAATCAATGACAAGGTTCATATTCGAAGGTTTGGGATCAACGATGGTGATCAGGTAAGCTTTAATAGTCCTATTTGTGGGTTTTGAGAAGGATTGGTTTTCATGTTTCGCAATTAGGAGTTAATTGTGGCTTTACTTAAATTTGCTTTTTATGCAAAGATCGTTTTTCCTGTCTTGATCTACATAGTTAACCCTTTTTGTCTTTGTCAACGACTTTCTAATGCTAGTTATGGCTAGTAAGAAAAGTTACAGAAATAATTTTAGTATCACACATGTAACTATGTAAGTGTGCGTATCTTCTATTTGTAGGTTGGAAGCTACTGAATTGGCTAGATTTTCGTATGCTTTCTTACCTTTTCTTTAGGATAATATCCTCATCTGGAATCCTACTCCGTGTCATTCTACTTGCAATTAATGACATAAAGTGTAAAATATTCCCACGGGATGTGTTCAGGTGAGTTTGTCACCTATTAGATCTCTTCTTTTTTTCTTTGTCCATGTCAAGTTTGGTATGAGAAATGTGAAGATAAAGCCAGAATTTGCTGACATAGAAACTGGCCGAGAAAGCTAATTTTGGCTAAGGTTCGTGTTCTGCATCTTCAGCAGTGATGCAATTCTCCCTAGAATTTTCCTACTCAATTGCCTACCTCACCTTGTCTTGTGGTTGCCATCCAGCAAGTAACACATGCCACTTGAGATGAGGCAAATTCTTGTTTTCTATTATCTGTTTTCATCGAAGTTGTTTTAGTCATTATTGGTTGCTATTCAGAATTTCTTGTACCATTGACTGCTTTTGACTTCCTAACGATGGCACCTTCAGTAGGTTCTTATTCCCGCAAGAGATACTTTAGGGCTGATCAGCCAGCCTACATCTTCTCTTTCGGTTATTCTACAACCACACTGCCTTACACAAACCCTTTCACACACACACTCACATTCGCATTCACACAAGGACCCACACATTGCACCACCAATATGTGTAGGACCCATAAATGTGAGTGCGCACGCGTGTGTAAAGTGTTGTGAGAATGTGTGGTAGTAGAATTTTTTCTTCTCATTTTAGTTTCAGTTCCCAGCTTCTTCTTTTTTCTATCTTAAGCAGTTTTTGCATTCTATATTCCTGTTGTTGTAAGTATCGGTAGTTATTCTTATCCGCTTCCTCTTATAGTGGAATCGCTCTAAGGGCATGCTGAATGTCCCACATATAATTGGTTTATCATATGCAGTTAGTGGCTTCTGACATCTCTTTAAATGCAAAATGCAGGTGAAATTCATTCGGAATATGTCCATTAACTACAGACCACTGAAACAACAATCAAAAATCATCAGTGGTGCTTCCAAGAAGTGCTCAGTGTAAGAATTTTCTTCTTGGCTATTCTTTTCTTTGGTTCACAAGAGGTGATTGTTCTCTGTAACAACCCATTTCACCTCAGAAGATTACATGGGTGATATTGATATACATTTCCACCAATTTTGTGAGCCGTCTTTATCGGGATTACCATTGTGCAAAAGAAGAATTGGTGTTCTGCTATCTTACATTTGGGTTATTATTGGTCTCATTTAGCTATTGTAATAAGTCATCTTAGCACTCACTAGTGGAGAGAGGAGGGATTAATGTGGGTTTTCTCTCATATGAACACAGAGTCGTATATAAGGTATGCTAGTGATAGCAATATTGCTGATTTCTGGGAGAGGGGTTGAGAGTCTTTCCTGGTCATTACTCTTTTGGAGTGGATGTTGGCAATACTGCTGAACCACATAAATATGCGTGTAGCTTATGGAATAGTAGGATGCGAGCTCTATCAAAATGCTTGGTCGATATGAGAACTAACCCTTCTCAGGGTTAATTAAGTAACACGGTTACGTGATACCCTCGTTAGGCTTGGTTGTTGCTGCTTGATTGATTCCGACTTTCCATCTTGATTCCCATGTTCTCTGTGCGTTGAATTTTGACATTCGTTCACTGGATTTGCAACGTTGTGTTCAAGATGATCCTTGATTTGAATTACCAAAACAAATCAATTTATCGTCTCGTATCTTTTTATTTACCCTCAATAAGTCCCTCCACAAATCCATGATTTTAACACAAAGATCATCTGATTCAGAAAACTACCACTAAACCTTGACAAGGAAATCCCAATGCTTAGGTCCTGAATGCTTTTAGCTGCCACTAATATCCTGTTATTGATTGCCAAAAGCCTTGGAGAACAGTAAATGTAGTTTGCAAATCTTTTAATCTACAGCGATATGGAACTAATGGCATTATTCAACAGGAAGTTCTCAAGAGAAAATGCTCATGTAGACGGCGATCATGCCAGTACAAATGACAACCGCCATATTGATGAAGATGAGAACAACTTCAAGCCCTGTCATTACGAAGATGAGGAGGAAGTTTCAATGCCAAAATTCAAGTTCGCTCACTTCTGGAACGGTCGGCTTTCGTACTCCAAACTGAGAACTTCTGCAAGAAGGGGATTTGTAGGCCGGAGTCGTTCTTCGAGATTTTCCCCGCATTATAAGGGTTGAGGAAGAGGTTCTGATTGAGTCCTATTCACTTTTTGACGTAATAGAATTTGTCTAGGGGAATCCACAGATGATCAGACTGCTAATAATCATGTAGTTCAGCATCGCAGGTTTCACTAGACGTTTGCACATTGTATCAACCTTTTTTTCTTTCATAGCAATGTGATCTCCATTACTTTGATGTGTTCCATGTACGAGTATGGCTTCGGGTAAGATTGCGAAATCCTTTCCGGTTCTCGTTTACTTGAAGGCTGAGTTTTCTCTATCTTTAATGCTTGATTAAACATTGCAGACTTCTAATTACGCCAAGTAGCAGGCCCGGCCCTAAGCATAGGTCCACCAAGCAACCGCCTAGAGCCTTAAGTTTTCGACACAATAATTGGGCCCCCAAGTTGTGAAATATGTTAAATACAATGTATATGTGAAATATTTCACAATGATGTGAATGTGGCAGAGGCACGCATGATGTAAACATTGGATCTCGAGTTCGACTCTTTGCCCCTTTCATTTTTAAGGCCAACAAAAATGGTTATGAAATGACTCTTTTGAAACTCGAACTTGCGATGGAAAGTTTTATTGGGTTATTGAACCACAAGACTATCTTGTTTCCCATTTCGAACATAAAATAATTATTAATATAAAAAAACATAAGAGACTCCATTTTCAAACTCCGATTAGGGCTCCAAAAACCTCAGAGTCCGGCTGACGAGTAGACCACGGATTCGGAAGCACCAATAGTCATTAGGCATCTCTTGTAGCAGTGAAAAAATATTGACTAGGATTATTTTGATGGAGGAATGGCAGAAGGAAAAGTCTTCAGATATGAAGTGCTATTGTGCTGTTTTTGTCTTTTCGAATGGGACTCATGGTAGAGTGTAATTCCAAGATAGAATGCTTTGGAAACAAACAATTTTGCATTTGAAACCTTCACCACGCAACCCAGGTCATGAGGTTATTTTGTAGCGAGCCCTGGTATTCGCAAAGAAAATTTGCAAGAAAACATACAAGAAAAAACACGTTTGGATCCATTCCGGGTCCCACAAAATTTTAAAAAAATATTCATAATTTTTTGAATATTATTTTTTGGGATCCTTTAAAAAATCAGCTCCAACGGATCCAAAGTAATACTTGTATCCGTTTGAGCTGATTTTTTATAGGACCCCATAAAATAATATTCAAAAATTTATGGATATTTTTCTAGATTTTTGTGAGATCCAGAATAGACATAAACACATTTTTCCTTGCGTGATTTCATACAAATCTTTCTTACGATTAGAATTTCCGTTACTTTTGGCAACATGCCATGGAATATCTTGCAAGGAATGGGGACCTTGTCGTCGTTGTCACCTCGATAAGAAAAACAAAAAATGAAAAACACTGGATAACAACTGAAAATAAAATTGATAGCGATTGAAAATCCAGTGGATATTCGACGATTTGTTGAGGAAAAACTAGGAAAATGATATTAGTACTCCAAAATTTGATGCAAACACTTTAAGATCAGTGTAATTTCAAAGCCACTTTCTTTTATTTTTTAGAATACCAATATCATTTCCCAAAAACTAAGGTGTGTTTGCAATAGTTTTTTCTCCTCCTAGATTTTAATCTAGGGTGCAGATTGTTAATTTGCTACAGCCTACAAGTTTGGGTTACTATAAGTTTAAATGTTACGGAATCTAAAGAGCAGAAATCTTCAAGTAAGAACCTTAAAATGAGGGCCTTATATGTGGATCTCCCAATTTCTCGCCTTTCCCATCGAATTTCAATGATCCAAGCCGCTCAATGTGTTCATAACGTGATTTTAAGGATACCCGAAAAAAATTGGAAAAAAAAAAAGACCGCAAAGGGCTTCATCCGAATAGTTTTTATTTGAGCCGTTAGATAAAAAAACAAACAAAAACTATTAGGATGAAGCCCTTTCCGGTCTTTTTTTTTTTGCTGACTTCTGGCGGGTACCCTTAAAATCACGTTCTGAATACATTGAGCGGCTCGGATCATCGAAATTCGATTGAAAAAGGGAGGTCCATATTTTATTAAAATAATAAATAATGTAGTCCTTGTAAGAAGGGGTAGTATTTGTTACTCCATAAAACCTATAAAATAGATTCTTGGTATGAATTAGTTTTTGTCCTCGACCAAAGGGTTATTGTTAGAATGGAAAGAAATATTTGTCTTTTACGCTAATCACAACTTCTTAGAATTTATAAAAAGTAGTGAAAGTCGTAACTTCTAAAAAATCAAATTTTTTAAGCATTAAAAAACAGCTTTAAAAAGGCTGGTGATATTTGGAAGCTCCTTTGTGAACCTTTGCAGCAAACAGTCCACTGCAAATTTTTTGAAGCCTTTTATAATCTGCCCTCAAGATTTTTTTGTAAACAGACGCTAAATACTACATAATCTTGTGAGAGCGGAAAAAACAAGAGTCTTATGAGGCAAAACAGATAAAATAATCATTACGATACTTGTATTATATCATGTTATATTCTCTCGTATAATTATGATATTTGTATTCTCTCGCGCAATTTAAAAAATAGACAAATAGTCATTTACAGATCCGAATCATGTCCAAGATTTTTTATTTTTTTCCCCCAAAAATTAGAAAATTAATTTTCACACTTCTTTTTTTTGATATTCACTTCTCTATTTTGTACTGTTAAAAGTGTATACATTTTTTTACTAAAAAATAAACAAAAAGTATGAATATAAAAAAAATTGTGAAAATTAATTCCCAAAAATTAAGGCTCTGTTTGGAACCTAGGGAAAGGAATGGAAAAAAAAGAAAAATAAAAGTGAACGAAAATGAGAGAAAAAGGAGAGAAAAAGTTTATTATTTATTGCACTCAAAATTCTTTTTTTTTTAATTTTTCTTTCTTTTTGTTTCCTTTTCCAAACAGAGCCTAAATAACAAACGACGCCAAATAGCCGGCGGCTATTCAAATCTCTCTCTCTCTCTGACTTCAAATTTGTACAGACTCCATCTTCACTAGATAACGTGTCCCGCTCCAGTAATTAACAGCGTGGATTGGCGACCATGGGAGTGAGTTAGACACCTGGCCCTCACCTGACTGGTAGATCTCCCTTGACCTCTTTTCCTCAGGAAACCACCAATTTGCTCCTCCTCCTCCTCCTTCGTCTTCTTCTTCTTCTTCTAAAGGTAGTACCATATTTCTAGGGTTTCGAATTTGCAGTTGTACAAGTACTGTTAATTTCCTCTCTTCTGGTAACTATATGTATCTGAAGCTACTGATGATAAAGTTTCAATGTTTTCAGCTTATGAAGTGGTTGTTCTAGTCAGTTTGACCTGTATTTTATTCGGTTTGGGGGTCAGGGCTGTTCGGGCAGCTTATGTGTACTTGACTAATCCCTTCCCGATTTGGTCAGAGTCAGGCCATCCACACCAGGATTATGAAATTCACAAGAAATTACTTTCTTTCAACTCGACCCCAAGAATCGAACAACAAACCCACCAACTAACCAGGCTAACCTACTCGGGGGCTAATTTTACCTGTCTATCTTCCTTGTTTAGCTACGAGTGAAGTTCGTGTTTTTATGATTACTGTTGTTGGTTTAATTGAGCTAGACAATGATTATTCTGGCTTGAACTTTTTAGGTTGTGTGAGAACAGGAATAGAAGTTTTTTATTACCAACGGAGTGTGACCCCTTTGCTTCTAAGATTCAGTTTGCAGAAATTCTTCTAAAATTGAAGAATTATCCACTAATGAAATGTCCGGTTAACTTTCAGTTTGAATGAGGTGAATTTGAAGCTGGAATTATACTGTAAAGTGTAAATGAATCGAATTTTACACAAAATCTGAGTCTCTGTATAGATGATGTTGGTTGTGTGCAAACGAGCCTAGCAAAGTGAGCAATTGTAGTATTTAGCTTCGGGAATATACAATTAGCCGGTTTGTGCATATAGTGCCGAAGCGAAGATCTTTACCCAATCTACCCCTGCTGCTGGACCCGCTCTACTGGGATTCAAACAGGGTGGAAGTTTTTTTGATTGAGTAATTTTATTTTTGAGGACTCTGGTTGTTCATTGTAGTCGTGACATGAGGAAAGAAAGTGTTCTCTCTTGTTAAATGGGGCTGACAGTGGGTTCTCATCAACTTCTTGTGAAGTCTAATGAGTTTCCTGTCTGGGAATTCTCTTAGTGATCTAACAGAATACCCTTCTTGGTAGGGTTTGAGAAAGTTCAATGGATCCTTTTTCACTTCTATGTTCCAAATCCTGAGCCCTTTATTGTGGAAATAGTTGTATTTTCACTGAAATGATTTGATGTTGTGTTCTCATTATTCAAGAAAAGAATAAAAGAAGTTCTTTATGGTTTTGAAATTTATCCATGTTAAATAAATGGAAATCATCACTTCAGCACATATTGGCAATATGACGTATTGCTCCCTGGCTAGTATCTTGACCATTTACTTTCCGCATCAGATGGCATGGACTTGATAGTCACATGCTCTTTTTTTTCTGTTATGCCCTTCAGAAGGAGAAATGGCTGAACAGATTGGAGAATCCACACCAGCTGTTTCTTTTGACTATGAACTTTATGAGGGGGATCCTGACCGCCTTCGAACTGTAGCAGCTACACCCCCTCTGATCAGCCCATGGATTGATCCTGCATCATTGAAACTGAAGCATCGAATTGGGCGAGGGCCATTTGGTGATGTTTGGTTGGCAACACACCACCAATCCGGCGCTGATTTTGATGAATATCATGAAGTGGCTGTTAAAATGTTACATCCAGTAGAGGAGGATCACGTGAAAAAGTTCTTGAATAAGTTTGAGGAACTATTTCCAAAGTTACGGAGACATTCAGGTGTTTGCTGGTTGCATGGCATCTCAATATTATCTGGGAAGGTACTTTCTTGACTTCTTATATGAGCAATAATGTGCTTTTCTTCTCTGTTTTTTCTATAATAATGGTAATAATCCACTTGGTGATGTTTTGCCAGATTTGCATAACAATGAAGTTCTATGAGGGATCAGTGGGTGATCGAATGGCACAGCTGAAAGGAGGAAAACTTCCACTGCCTAACGTTCTGAGGTGATTTGCTTGGGGATATAACTTTCTTTCTAAAATGTCCTAGTTTAGATGATGTACCTGGATTACCCTCATGGAACCTAATTTTGTCAGGCATGGGATTGATTTGGCTAAAGGAATTGAAGGATTGCACTCAATCGGGTTGTTGGTGCTAAACCTCAAGCCTTCTAACTTCCTTCTAAATGAACAAAATCAAGCTATCCTGGGAGATTTTGGGATCCCTTACCTACTTCTGGGTATTCCACTGCCCAACTTGGATTTGGCTCTCAGGATTGGGACCCCGAACTACATGGCTCCAGAACAATGGGAACCAGAAGTAAGAGGTCCAATCACCTTTGAGACCGATACTTGGGGGTTTGGATGCAGCATTGTTGAGATGTTGACTGGTGTTCAACCCTGGTTCGGTATGTCAATTGCAGAAATATATGACTCGGTTGTGGTGAAACAAGAAAAACCACAGCTTCCAAAGGGGCTGCCTCCTGCAGTTGAGAATGTTATCAATGGGTGTTTTGAGTATGATCTCCGGAATCGTCCTCTAATGGCAGATATAATACACACATTTGAAAGGTATGTATCAATGTCTCTTCTCAAAATATGTAAGCAGGACTGAGCCATGTTAAGATCATTGTCAACTGGTGCATATTTTCAGCTCTGAAGATTTCCCCCCTTCATTTTTAACCTCGTTACCTTCCATCGCTCCCAAACCAAACGAAACCAAAGCAAACCAAATTGAGCCTCGAGTCAATCATTTTGGAACGACTTCATTAATCTGTTTTCTCCATTGAGCTCAGTCAAGGGCACCTTTCATCCCTCCCCTACAATCGATATATCTGTTTAATCTGTTATGTGGATGTTCTCCATTTACCTTTATGTTGGCCAATGTAAATGTAATGAAATGGTGAAACAAGCTTCATGTAGTGGGTCTGAAACTATTGGAATAAGAGGTAGTTTAGTATTTTGCCTAGGGTCATATCCGTCCTGAAGCTTGTTGAGGGATTCTTCAGGGGACCGCTTGATTAACATCTATGTAGCAAATAACACAGACATGAAACCAACGCTCGCACAATACATTTTGAAACATATTTTATCTATTCTATAAAGAAATAAGGCTCTAATTGCGAATATGTGACAGTAACACCATATTTACCTTGAATCTGATTTATCATTACATTGTCACAAATGCTTTATCAATAATAAATGTTTATCCTATATGTGTTGTATATTCAATGAATCATCATCTGTCACACTAAAATTAAAGACTTCCCTTAACTTTAACTGGAGTCTACCATCTCGTTTCAAATTCCGGGGTGTATGGCAAGATCCATACAATGTCTCGAAAGCATTTGAAGCATATTTTTCGCAGGAGTGTCTGAGTGAAACACGTTAAGAAAGATAGGACACTTTTGATTTGAGTGCCGGACATGTGTCCAAAGAGTTTCAGCGTTGGTGCGTGACCTCCAATGAAGTGTCCGTGCAACATAGATCAACATTTAGCACTTGAAGGGCCCCTTTTCTAGTCCCATGTTTGCCTCCTTTCCCTCCATCCATTCATCCTTCGCTTTCTTTTCCAGATGAAGAATCAGGAAGAGAAATTTTGGTTTCAGCTCCGAGTAAAGAGAAATAATTATGCACCAATGCCTGCCATTTAGAGCTAATAGAGTAGGGGCACTCCATAGTCAGTGGTATTGCAATAAATGGTCCACACTTTGCCTGAACTGTTCATTAGTATTTAGGACGTAATTATGCAAGCTATAAAACCAAGATTTGGGAGCTTCTATTTACTCCCTTTCATTAAGGTCTATATCGGAATGCCTTGGTCTATAAAACCCAGGCAATGAATCCTAATAGCCTGGATATGCTTATGTTGACAGTATTTTCGTTAGCAAAGTAGTAACCTCCCTCATTCCCTTCATGCCCCAATGCATTCGTAATAGCATTATGGGTACCAGTAAAACTTTTTCTGTAAAATTTGGGTACCAAGTTGCATTGCTTTGAAAACTACTTTGTCAATCATGAAGATAATATTTGATATATCTCATTTAGTTTGTTGACAATTTACAAATTTTGCAATTGCGAATTGCAGCTCACAGAATGGTATTAGCAATGATGGAGAATGGATTGGCCTTGGAAGCAGAAGTTTCCTAGAAAAATCAGATAGCAGTGGCTGCACTTCATGGTTTCTCTCTAAGGATCATTTCCAAGTGGGTGATACGGTCCATTCGAGGAAGATATTGAACAATTGTAAGGCAAAATCAATGGATGTGCCAGAAGGAACTATAGTTGGTTTGGAGAAGGACATCGATCGAGGTGGATTTGTTCTCATTCGAATCCACGGAATGCACAACCCGCAAAGGGTGAATGTATCAACTCTGGAGAGGGTTACATATGGCTTTGTGGTTGGGGATTGGGTGCGCATGATTGAAGAAAACAACCACCACTCCTCTGTGGGAATTTTACACTCCATACAGCGAAATGGAACAGTAGCTGTGGGATTTCTTGGACTAGAGACCCTCTGGAAAGGTCATTGTTCTGAGCTTCAGATGGCAGAAGCTTATTATGTAGGACAATTCGTGAGGGTAAAGGAAAATATCTTGACTCCTCGGTTTGATTGGCCTCAGAAAAGGGGAGGAGCATGGGCCACTGGCAAGATTTCGCGTATACTTCCAAATGGGTGTCTCGTTGTAAGGTTTCCTGGCAGATTGCCCGGAGATGTATCCAGCAGCTACTTGGCGGATCCGTCTCAAGTGGAGAGAGTTTCGTTTGATAGTTGTCCTGGTATAGTGGAGAAGTACCAACATGCTGAGGATTTTCACTGGGTTGTGAGGCCACTAGCTATTACAATTGGATTGCTCATGGCGTTAAAATTGGGTTTCTTTGTCGGAGGAAATGTGAGAGCGAGACTGAAGAAGGGTAAGAGAAACCAGCAGCAGGGTGATGGGAGCGCTCAAGATGGCCAGAGTGGGGGGAATTCGGCTTGGCTTCCACCGCCAGTGGCAAATATCCTTTTCAGGGAAGGTCCTCCCACTACCACTGCCACTGCCAGGTGATATGAATTACCCTGGGTTGGCCACGGTTGGTCCGTTACTTAGGTAATTCCTGCTGATATGATGCCAATCTGGGCAGTGGGCAAGTTAAATATGCACTCGCGAGAAGGACATGTTTTCTTACATTCGCATGTATTCTCCATAAAAAAAAAAAAAAGTGCATTGTATATATTCTGTCGTAAATGTCAAGCCATATTACGGTTTTAAATAGTTGGATTGCGCAATAGTCACTGAAATTGTGCTGATATTGTGGGAATTAGTTTGTGTATTTTAACTAGATGCGATGCAATTGGTTGTTTTGTTGTGAATTACTTGCCAAGGATTCTTCGGTACCCCATAGGGTAAATTGTAAATATATTGGCACAGCGTTGTAGCAGATGAATAGTTATATATCGTTTCACAAATAGATGGGTTGGATATCGTTCTTGTTCCATCCAATCTATTTTGTGGAAATATGGAGCGATTTCCACAAGCTTAAAATGGTGGACGGGGAATAGAATAGCCTGTCCACAATGGTGCCTTAGTCTCATCTTTGAAGGGATGCTTCTATGTTCTATGTCCCATAGCTGACAAGATTGATCGCAGATTGGCAAGAGCATGGTTGCTTTTTCAGAAGCAGAATTCTAAGGTAGAACTTGCTGGCTGAGGTTTTGTTTTACTAACATATTTACTCCTCTCGAAAGCAGAAAACTGGAGTATAAGTAATTTTACGAACCATTTCTGGAAAACATTTCTGGAGAATTTCTAGGGAACAACTTAAACTGGTTTAGTAGCTCCAAAAGTTTAAGCTGCTGGGAAATGGTTTCAACAAAATGTAAGTATCAAGCTATGTAACTGTAAAAAAGAAAGTACAGTAATATTGTTATCAGGGAACAAAAACCACAAGGATTATGATGTTTCGAGCTTATCCTTTCCTTTCCTTTTTTTTAAAATTTTGGTGAAACACCAAAAAGAGAAACGTACCAAGATGGCCAAGTTGGTAAACTCATAACTAATAATGAAATCAAGAGTCGAGCCTATTATGAGCCAATCTCAAGTAGCTTGAAAGAGAACGAGCCAAGTAGTAGCTTGTTTAATCTCGGTTGAAAGTTTCATAAATTTTGGAAAAACATTCAAGCTTATTTAACACCGACTATAATTACCGTTGATACCAACGAGTTTTTCAACAAGCATTATAAGGACCTCTAGAAACCCTGAATAGTTGTTTGAACACAAAATTACACATTTACGCATCATCAGTGCCGATAGTGGTATGCCCGATATAATTAGTTCGTTTATCAGTTCTAATTAGAAACTCGGGTAGATTAGTTCGTTTATTATCCCTAATCAGGACATCCCGGCCTTCAACGGTTTAAACGAATACATGCAGCCCAACAAAGGCCATCATGAGCCCATTTATAAATTCAGTTGATTTACTCCATCATTTTCTCATAAACCCTCCAACTCCACTTCTCTTTCAGAATTTCAGAGACGAAAAAGTGCAACTGTGCAAGAAAGCAATTTAGAGAGAGAGAGAGAGAGAGATATGAGGAGGGCATCATCTGTACCCCTCTTGTAAGTTCATGTCTTCTTCCAATTAAAAGAACTGTTAAATTAGCTTCTGCTCTTCTTTCGCGCAATCGTTTGCTTCTTCTTTTTTTTCCCCTCCGTTTTCTTGCTAACCAAACGGGAATCAATCGTGTGCAGGGTATACTGCAAAGAAAGTGATCACAAAGAAAAAACGGAAAAAGTTCAATTTCAAGAAACACCAGGGAAAGACAGAGGAATAGAAGACGAGGATGAAATCGATGACATGGATGAGCAAGTCACGTGCATGACTCTCCACAAACGAGAACCGATCAAACGGGGTAAAATGGTCCCAATAATTTTCTTGGAGAAGTTGCTTAATTTTGTTTTCCCGGAAAATGTAGGAAACTGGCATTTTCTTGGAAACTAAGAAAGGGTTCAAATTTCGATTCTCCATTTTGAATTACTGGGCCAATCTTTGAAGTTAAATGATCTCCGCTGCCTATATTAAGAGCCTTTTTCCTTTTTCTAATTGTTCTCTATGGGTAACTACAATGAGCTTTACATTCTCATTGCATGGATAAGATTATGAGTAGTTTAGTTTATGAGATTAATGTCTTGAACCATCATGTCATTTTTTCTCTTGTTTGGAGTATTATGGTTCGTAACGCGAGAAAAATGGGACCCGACATCATATAGAGACATTTTATCTCGAAAATAGGGTTGTCCAGACGGTGAAAGTCGCCTATGTAATGTGTATATCCCCTCCTTTCAGAATGCAGACCGCTGCATTATGAGGGGGTGAGATATATACCCTTTACATGAAATACCCCTCAATCCGGACGTGATCATGTTGTCTGAGATGTCTGACCATGAATGGCCTGAGCCAAAGATAAGGTACTGGTCCAGGAGCACTTACTGGTATATTTGGTTGATGTTTTCTGCAACACATTCGAGGATAATTTTTTTGTCAGGAAAGAATACAAGATTGGAGTTGCTTCTTCAATCTTGACGATTGCATATGAATAGGATATTCTCAGTTTTTTAGCGGATGTAGAGATTCCCAGTTTATTTTCTCTTCAGATTACCTGAAATTGAGGCCTAATTAATCAGTTTACTTCTTCATCTTACATAAGCTGACAGTTAATATGGTTATATCAGGTGACGGAGAGCTGTCTTGGGAGAAGTCTGTTATGTGGAGGCAAGAATTGAAGACAAGAGCAGCAAGATTAGAGAAGCAGCTCAAGGCGAGGTGGGCCCTTGAGGACGTTATTGAGGACCAACTGAACCATTTTCATGCCCACTACAATCGGGCCACGGCCCCAATACGGCTCAAGGACGTGGCCCAACTCCTGATGCCCAAAGGGGCTCCGGCCCATGAGATGGCCGCCTTGGCCTGGCTTGGTGATTGGCGCCCCACCGCCATTTTGGGCCTGCTCCGTTCCCTGACCCACTCATCGTCATCCCTATTTCAGTCTGTGGGCCTTGAGCAGGCCCTCTCACAGTTGATCCATGAGATTGGCATTGAAGAGGCAGTGCTTGATGAAGAAATGACCGAGATCCAAGCCAACTGCGTCCTCCACCTCCCTTTCGGCCCAGTTCGCTCTGTGAACAACCGGGCTGGTGGGCCTGCCTTGGCCCGTGTCCAGTCTGAATTCAAGAAGATCCACCAGGTCATTGCTAAAGCCCAGAACCTCAGGTCCACTTTACTCTCCTCACTATAACGAAAACTGTGCAAGTAACTGTACTAACAACCACAATGGTGACAGTTATTGGCAGTGGATAAGCATTAAGTAAGTGTATAATCTGGTGCAGGTTTAGGGCACTGGAGTTGGCAGTGAAGAAGGTGTTGAGTCAGACCGATGCAGTCGAATTCTTAGTTGCATTTTTGGGAGTTCAAGATTTGATCCATCAGCGTGCTGCACAGCAGAAATTGCGAAAGGGTCCGGTCTTGGTGCCTGTCAAGGCCTTGGGGTGTAGTTGAGAGCAGAGGAATGTAGCTTTCAGCGAAGACATTAGGTACCTAGTTTTCTTTTACAATCCCTGAAACATTAGCTGCAATTGTTAATAGGTTGAAATATATTGTCTCCTCTTTTCTGAATAGTGTAGTATGCTGGTTGTGTGATATTAGAAAGCAATATGAGATTTATGCTTGAACCAGCCCTGGAATGCAGATGCATAGGTTGTCTTTCTATTTCGGCTTCAGACGTTGCATTGTTGTTCCCATTTGTATTATGTGTTAGTGTATTAGAAAATTACGACGCCAAGCTCGACCCCAAGAACTCATCCTTGGACACCCCGAGGGAAAAAGACCGCTTGGGCTAAATCCTGGGTCTTTCGGCTTGAGAGTTGAGACTTTAGAGACCTTGTCTTGAGAAAAGATGTGTTGGCACTAAATCCTGATATGGTATATGCCACTGGTCTATCGAGATAGCAAGCGCCACTGGTCTATCGGGTTGGACCCTATGGTATAATGGTGCAGCCGCCCATGTTCTCTGATAATACCTTGTGATCAATCATTGTATTCAAAATTCTTTAGCATATTACTCCAGCAATTACTCTTAGGTAAAACATTGTTAGTTGGTTAGAATCCTAGATTATCTCACTTTTGACTTTTGCCATGATCTCATGCTGTCAATGTAAGCGAAAGATATTCAAAATTTCAATCATGAAGGGGTCGTATTCAAGGTGCATTAATACTCACGCTAGCTTGTAGTAATATAGTACCAATAGTAATACCTAGGCCAACCTAACCACGTCAGGTCACAATCTTGAGGAGTTTAGATCATAATCTTATTTGATCAAAACATCATAATCACACGTATCTATCCTTGTGCAAGAAAATATAACCACTCTAGTGACATGACCTAACCACCCTTAACCACTTGTGCTAATACATCACATCTAGTTCCCAAAGTAGGGGTTATTGCATTTAAACTTCCCAATGGAGTGATCCTAACTACCCTAACACTAGTGTTTACATTGGTCGATGACTCGATGCCCAAGACTTAAGGGTTTGCTCCCCCTAGAGTCTCGGGTTTAAAACCTCGCATGTGCTATCAAGTCCTTGGGGCTGGTTCATACAGAGCTCTGATCTTCCTTTCATCGGAACCCATCAAATGGACGGTGTGATTGGTCCGCCAAGATTAGTTGAAGTGCACGTAATCTGGTCCGGACAGCTGAGTTATCGAAAAACCACTAGCGTTCACATCAACTTTCCTAGCATGAGGGAGGCCTAATCTCGTGGGCCCTTAGGGACATTGCTCGTTCACATGAACCACTTGCATGCAACAAGAACTAACACCATATATACCACTTGGAAACGAAAATACATCACATGGGATTAGATTTTGATGTGTGCTTTGTTTGTTGTGATCCAAATCCACTTCCCATCGCAAAGAAACAAAATCTTTTCATGAGTTGATTGCGTGGAGATATGTTGTCGTCCTTCTTGTCTTTAAAAATTTCCCGATAACAAAAGAGGCAATGTGAACGGTCTCTCTGAAGCTCTGTTTGGCAGCACATAAACTTACAGCTGCACAAACTCTTAACGTTTTTTGCAGGTAAATTGTGTTTACAATCTGTCATATACCATCTCATACGCAGTATGAAAGTTTCGTCATGTTTCGCGGTGAACTTGGGGTGCTAAAGTCGGATCCCTTACATATTTCTCCACTAATATCTCGGACAGGATATCGAATTCGGAATTCTTATTCGAGAGTCCACGTAACATACGTTATTAGAAACCCTTTGTCTGAGTTCATCGATCGGACTCCATGTCTCCATGTAATGTAACATACGTTAAAAATCCTGGTTGAAAGGTGTTCTTTCTTCTTCTTTTTTCCGGCAAAAGTAACAATTTATTAGGATTAATACTTTGCTAGTATGGGTTTTTTTTTTTTCCCGATGTTCTAGTGTTTTCGTTAACCCCCTAGTTTTCGGAATTAAAATACTTAATGAATCTAACAACAAAGCAGTGCGGGACGGAGGAGTCCTATATGAAATTCTCTAATTGATGTGCCCATTTACATTCACATTGAACTTTTATTTTTGGTTTTCAGTCGTTTTTTTTTTTTGAACTTTTTAGACTCCACTCGTTAAGAAATTCAATAAATTTGACGTAAACCTAACAAAACTTTTCTTAGAAATAAAAGCAAAAGAACCACTGAATAATCTTAGCCCAAATGGGTTAGAATTCAAATAAACTCAAGCCAATCATTGATGGTCCCTCCAGTGTAAAGCAGCAAGAGAAAGATTATACACCAAAAGGTAATGAGAAAAAGGTGGATCACACATGATGGTAACATGTGCGATTGATTTGTGCATAAAAGGTGAGAATTTCCTGTTTGTGTGTGATCTGAATGAATCTATGCTTCTTTGATGATGGCAATTTTAAAGGGGGTAAAGAGAAAAAGAACTATAGACAGATAGTGAGAAAATTTTGTTCTGGGGGCCCCTATCAGTAGGACTTAATAATCAGCTGATGATCATGCTTGACAGTAGTACACAGGCGTGCACATAAACAGTGATCATGTAGACATCTTCCTCTGTGGGCCCTTCAATAATCATAACGTGGATAGGATTTACCCCGCGAGAGATACGCCACGTGTTCTCTGTCTTGCTTCTTATTTTTCACAATCTGTTTCATTCTTATCTCATTTTTTGCCGCGCGATCTGGTGAGAAGGATAACAAGATAAGAATCTTGCGATAGGAGATCATGAGTCGTAAAGATGAGAGTGAAAGCAAAACGGTGTGCTAGTAGAAACTTTTGTTGTTGCTCCGCATAAGAAACACAAATTTTTCCATTCCTTTTAGACTTTTCATGAACTGAACTCTCAATCTGTTCGGGGAAACCTATTGTCAAGGCAATCTCTACTTGTCTTGTTTGAGATATAGTAGTCAATTTTAAATGAAGTGTATAGGAAGGAATTAACTTCTACTAATTACGGGCCGGAATTTAATTTATTTTGACATTATTTGACCTTTAATCACCGTCCAGTACTGTGTGCAGTTGTTATCACGACACATAAATTATCATGAAGAATGCTAATCACAAAATCTATTGAAATACATTACAAGCGTATAATTGACCGTGTAACAAGCCATCAACCCTGGTTGTGAACAAAACTCGACGCTGATGAGGAATCGCACATTTCGAAAGGGGAATGTCTTACACTTCATTTTTGCAATTTTGCTGACCATTCACTATTGTATATCAATTTAAACAAATGTTTTCTAACCAAGAGACTAATTATATCTTTTTTTTTTTTTTTTTTTTGGGTGATGGGATCTCAGTGAAGTCCACCGAGTCGCACCCCTCATACTGCATTACCCCATGACAAAAACTCTCCTCTCAACCTGTAACATTTACTGTCACGTTAAAAATCATGTTAACTGAATAAGTAAATGATTTTCACACTCCAATTTTCGATAAATTCACTCCACTTTTTCCCCTTTAGTGGAAGAAATTACACATACTTCGTATAAGTTTCACTAAATAACAAAAAAAATAGATTGGATTTATCGAAAAAGAAAATGTAAAGATCAATTCCCATTTGAATAATTCCTATACAAGCCAAAAAGTTGGATAATTTCAATCCTATGAAAAAATTGTTTATATTTTTTAATTCGTAATATTTTTCATAAGCATTCAATTAGTTCTACTAATTTTTTTTTTTTGTAAATCACATAAAATATGAATTAAAAGATATAGAAAATTTAAAAATGACATGCATCTCCGAAAAATGTCTAACATTACGGGACGGAGGGAGCGACCGCGAGGCGGTTGCTTTCAAGAAACATTGGGGGACAGATTACGGCTGCATTGAATTTACTCCAGCAGGGCAGGATATCAAAAGCGGGCGGAGAGATCCGGCAAAATAGGGTGGTCCCTGTAATAAGACAAACTGCTCTCTCATAGGCCGGGTGACGTGCCCGGTAAACAAATAGTAGCAAGGATCTTGTGCGGAAGATATTCTTGTGGGACCGTCACGACGAGTGGTCAAGATCACAAGGCAGAACCCCACCGGTCGCTCAAGCGTCAATAGGGATGAGTTACGAATCCAGAAATTCTGAGTTCGAAATTTGAAAATCTCTTAGCTGCAGAAGAGAACTAAATTTCTTAGTTCCGGCGGTAGATGGCCTGGCCTGTCTTTGACGGAACCGAGCGGGAAAATAGTCGAGGTGGACGTAAACTGACCCAGAAATCTCTGACGGGGAAGAGGAAAAAACAAAAAAAGATCATGGGAGAGAGAATCAGACACCTCCTATGCTGCGTGAAGAAAAGGTCAAAATTTAATTGCGCGCACAGATGGGGTAATGTACGTCGATCACACCGCATAAATGCCATCTGTATCATTAGCAGCAGTGTGTGTACAATATGGTTGCAGGGTCGGTCGGGGAATATTATTCGGTGTTTCAGAGCCTACGCTCTCAACCTCTCGGAGAACTAGTACAAATTTGCTTGGGCTTCCCACTCGGTAGGATTGGAAATGAGCCGAACCGAGCCGAGTTTTTGGAATGGTTAGATTCGTTCGTTACGATTTTTTATGAAACCAAGGTCAATGAAAATTTTATGAATAGGGTTCGAGCCGAACTTGCCTTAATTTGATTCGAGCACGGAAAGTTAGAGGCGGCTCTGTGTAGAGCCTTCAATGGTTGTTCGCATATGAAGTCTGTAGAGCCTTCAATGTTTGTTCTTCGCCTACGAAGTGTAGAGCCTGCCTGCTCCCTAGACTTTGTTTATACAAGAACTTACGTCTTTTGCGACATTTAAAATATAGACAGTTTAAATTATTATTTTTGATCGAGGGTGAGCTCACAATGGTCCAAAACTGGACCATACTGGAGGATGAAACGCTGGACCAGAACATAGGGCGGACCCAGGATTTAGTTGCAGTGGGATCAAATATCGAGCAAGAATTATAAATTTCATGGAATCTTCGGAGCAAAAATATTATCCTTTGGGGCAAAATTACGAAATACTTCTCAAAATTATATCTACTCTATGGGTATTTAGAAACTCAGCGGGGTCGTGTGACCCCGCTTGCCATGGTGTGGATCCGCCACTGTGACACAGTCCCGTCCATTTTCCGTCCTCTTGTTCCTTTTGCCGGACCTAGTTCTGTATACGTGGCTTGGTGAAAAAACTAGTTTGGAAATTAGTTTTCTAAAAATAAAAATAAAAATAAAAAAATTGTCCGCCTGTTGCGAGATTTTTGATTAATCTATTACTCCGTATTATTTTTTGAATGAATAAGTTCAGTATGTTGATTCTTAATTATGAACGAGTTGAATCCCCGATGTGAATTTTGAATAGGAACATGATTATTAGAAATCAAATTTCTGAGAATTTTTTTAAATAGAAATATGATTATTAGGAATTAAATCTCAAAGAGTATAATACTTGAAGTAATTTCATTTCGGTGTTTGAATTAATTCAGTAATCTTATGCAGTAATCAATTATTTTGAAAATTCATTGAAGTCAAGATTTTCTTTTTTTCTTGATTGCGCCAGAAATTTAAGATTACCATGGGGTAAGGGAGGGAGTAGATTCCCATTCAATCTGGGAATGCAATTTCTAGTTAGATGTGTTATCAGCAATCACATTTCTATTCCCGTCTCTTCCAAACGTTGGAATCATGAAAGTACGACATCACATTTTTATTGTTGTCATTTTCAAACATCAAAATCATAGAAGTATGACATCACATACTTATTCTTCCCAAAGATTTCCGCCACCCAAACTCAATAACAACGCAATCCCATGGTCAAGGCCTAGGCCTGAGACTCGGGATTTTGTTTGCTCCTAAGGTTTGAGATTCAAAATGTCTCAGATACTATCAAATCTCATGGGATCATTCCATATAGAGCTTTGTTATGACTTTAGTTGGGACCCCGTAAGTGGGCGGTGGGATAGGTTTCCAAGATTAGTCGATGTGTGAATAAGTTGGTTTAGACACGTGAGTCGTAAAATAAAAATAAAAAAAACAATCACATGGAGGCCCATTTTCTGTGGAGCACAGCTGAATTACCACCGGTCCACCACCTTGTCACTACGGGTTCTCCTTCAAATAGTGGCCTGCCAAACGAATTGCCAAGGATTCTCCTTGAGATTCAGAGAGGCAAAATCCATGGATGGTCGATACAAATTTTTTCCGCACACGCTTAAAGATCTTAATTTAGCACATTGGAGAATTAAGAAATTGAACAAGGGAACTATTCTCAAATTGGTGTATTCGGATTGTCCATTTTAATTTTGAATTGCTCGGATTTGGAGAGAAAAAAAAAAAGAAAAGAGGAAGAGGAGAGAGAGTGTGGGGGAGAAAGGAGAGAGAGTATTTCAATTTAGACCGTCTAATATATTTTTGGATGACTCGGATATGTCTGCTTAGACACCATGTCAGCCGGGTGACCAGCACTGAAAAATTTCTCCTCAAATAGAATATCAATTCGGCATTTACCACCCAAAAAAAAAAAATTCAATTCGGTTTATTAAGGCTGATGAGTCCTTCCTAAATGATTGTTCTGGTATTATTTTTGGTATCAATTTACAGATTTGGTAGCTTTTTTGTTTAGATTTCTGTCAAAAAAATTTTTAAATTAATCATTAATCTCGATTGGAGAGATCAAAAAGACATAAAAATACAAAAGATAGAACGACAGTAGAGACAAAAAAAAAAAATACAAGCCATTTCAAACCTTTTTTTTTTTATTAATTTTTTTACTCTATAGAATCTTATTATCAAGATGAATGACCGATTCAAAAAGTTTAACTTGAATCAAATGAAAATCAGAAAGGTGAATAAAATGAAATAAATTTTTGTTAGGAGGAACAGGGGCTTGTTTGGTACCCTGTCTGTCTGTTTGCTTGTTTGTTCAGTTTTCAGGTACCGTGTTTGCTTGCTTAACACAAGGAAGGAATAGATACGTAGGATTATAAAAAAGCAACAAAAACATATACTACAAGCAACAAAAACATATACCACAAACTAGTACAAAGCACCAAAAAAATAAATAGTTCAATGAATAGCTCGTCCACTTCAAAATCATGAAGAAGAAACGTGTACAACACGAGGTGAGATCCGGTATGTGTCCCGCAAAAACGGTAATGTTTGTTCACTTTTTAAGTGCATGGACACAATACTAGCACGTGACCAATTAAATATTGAATTAATTGTATGGTTTTTAGTTGAGGTTTGGTTGAATGGTGCATGTTTTTTTGTCAAGTAAACTAGAAAAATAATTAGAGCCAAAAAAAAAAAACAAAAACTAAGAAAAAATTATCCCTTAAAAAAAGAAAAAAAAAGAAAGAAAGGAGTTGAGGCAACTTCTCGATGGTTTAAACAGTACGGTAATCTCTGCCGCATGTTTTGATAATTAATAGTACTAATTTATTAATCTCTTCTAAAAAGAATCTACTATTTTAAAGTAATTTTCAATCTGGATGGACTAACGGAGTTAAAGTAGTTATTCTCCTCACATACATCAAGCGAAAGTTCATTAAACAATAATTCGGAACAATTTGGCTACGGTCCTTAAGTGATAGATATTGAGAAATGATTTTCACTCTCTCTTCTACAACCACCCTCTTTTTGTCCTTATATACATGAATTTACTATCTTGCCCTTAGATGTGTAAAAAAATGAATTGAAAAAGGGGCAAGAAAGTGACAAAAAAGGAGTGTGAATTGTTACAAGAGGAATGACACACTCCCCTAAATTTTTAGAACGGGGGGCGTGTTGTGCGATTCAAGCCATCCGATCGGCGATCCAATAGTTCAGATTTTATCTTAAAAATAAAAGGTTGGATGCTACATAGTGCTAAAGTGAGATCAAAACCGTTGAATTGTTGAACGGATAACCCAAACGCCACATATCACCGTGCACCACCGCCGTTCAAATTTTTAGTGGAAGCTAAAAATGAGATTGCACGTGCGGTACAAAACAGCAGCGGGTAGTTGCTTTCCAAAGTTACTGCTAAGACATCCTAGAAATAAAAAAACAATCACAGTAAATAATTGTCGAAAAAGAGTGTGTATAAATAATTGCTCTGAGCACTTGCATCTTCTCCAGTGCTGCTCCGGCCTACATCTTTCGGACACGCACTCCCTCTCTCTCCTCGCCTGTTGAACTGAGAAACTAGTGAGAGAAAGCTCTGGGTTTTGGGAGGGAGATAAAAAAAAAAAAAAAAGCAGCTAAGAACCCACTAAATTGGGAGAAAGAGAAAAAAAAAAAATGTTTGCATCAGAGAATGGGTTACGGGGAGACCCGAGGCTGAAGGGCATATCTGAAGCCATAAGGGTCGTCCCTCACTTCCCCAAACCAGGTACGTGCACTTCTCTTTGAGGACTTTCGTCGAACAGTGTATGTGATTCATGTGTTTGTGTTGCCTCTGTTTCTTGGGTAACAGGAATTATGTTTCAAGACATTACAACTCTGTTGTTGGACCACAAGGCGTTTAAAGACACTGTTGACATCTTCGTCGATCGTTACAGAGACATGGGTATCTCCGTTGTTGCTGGTACTCTCTCTCTCTCTCTCTCTCTCTCTCACACACACACACACACACACACGCCCCCGCGCGCGCGGGGAGAAAGATTTTGGATTTAGAGAATTCACTATTAGAATTATTATTTCCCATTTAGTGGGAGCCAGATTTTTTTGTATTTTGCTTGAACTAAGTTTTTGCCTACTATGTAAAGATTAATTTTAGGCCTTCAAAAGAAACTATTTATATGAATATAGTCTGAAAATTAGTCTAAGTGAAGCTTCATTTGTTTATATGAAGGATATTCGGGATAAATTTTGGACTCCCTTCATGGTCAAAAGACATGCATTTGTGAAATTTGGATCAATTGGTAAAAATTTGAGTTAGTTTTTAATGGAAAGAATCGTTGAAACTTTAAGTTAAGATACCTTGGAAATGGCTGATTTGCCAGTATGTCTGACAAATAAAGTTCAATTGTAGTGGTGAATCAACTTGCCTTGGCGGGGCTTACCACCCCAAGATCGTAGGGTTGATTCCTCTCGATAGGGATTTGTCCTTGGGGCCACCTCACATCACGCCGACACGTGAAAAGGGCCGTGAAGGGGCCTGGAGAGATTAGTCTGGTCCATCAGGACACTCTTCATTACCAAACAAAAAAGTTCACTCTTGTAGTTGTTTGTCTTTATATGTCATATCTATTTGGTTCACATTGTAAGTTGTATACCCCTCTAACCTGTTTCTTGTCTGTAATGTTTGTGCCCAGTGCTCACTGTGTGATTTGGTACATTATAGGAGTTGAAGCTAGAGGATTTATGTTTGGCCCTTCCATTGCATTGGCAATTGGTGCAAAATTTGTTCCCCTACGCAAACCCAAAAAGTTGCCAGGTATAATTTGAATTTCCGCATCTAAATGGCAACGTTAATGCGTGTTCTTGTCTCAATGAGCTGTGTGATGTTTTGAGAGGTTGTGGAAGAACACCTAGGAGCCAATTAACTTCTTGATAACTTGGTGTCAGTGGAACATAAACAATTCATGGGAGTGAATAGTGAGAGACACCAATAACATAGCTTAAAAGAGCAATTTATTTTATGCTATCAGTGGTAATGACCTCTGAAAAGATTGATTCATTTTCCATGGGGATGTCACATTTGCCTCTGTTGGACTTAGAAATGTGACTTGCATGCTTTTGAACTTCAATTTGGTGATCTAGGAAAGTGAAACTACGGTTTTGTTTGGATGGCCATAATCTTGAGTGGGAACAAGAATCTAATTTATCGAAACCACAGGAGGGTGGATGGACCCGGTTCCTACTTAATTCGGGGATTTAATTCTGACCAGGTAGGTTTTTGAAATCACATTCTCCTTCCCCTCACGATTCTTGCCATCCACACTGAGCTAGAGTTTTATTACATTTAAGAGAGCTTGGCAACTTATCCACTGAGATCCTTCTAGATGCTCCAAAAGGACATCTTCATATCGAATGCTAGCAAGTTGGTATTTTAGCAGTCCCTACAGTAGAAAGACTCTATCTCCACAGAAAGAGAAAGACTAGGCTATGGGATGATGCTGTTTTAGGGTGTCATGTGCGACACGTAGCAATTCAACTTTCATGGGATGTCTACACATGGCCTTTGTGGTAATAAACTAAGGAATCCATATGCAAATCTGCTTTTGAATTTTGGTAGCGGCGCATATCTTGACAAGCATTTCTTGACTCATCTCGCTTCTTTGTCAGTTGGACCATTCTACCTCACTGTGGTTCTAGAGAGCCAGTTACTATCTATATAACCGAGTCTTGCTCTGGTAGAGCTCATGTATGATTTCATATTTTTAGGGGAAGTTATCTCTGAACAATACGAGCTTGAGTATGGTAGTGATTGTCTAGAGATGCACATTGGGGCTGTTCAACCTGGGGAACATGTGTTGGTCATTGATGACTTGGTGGCTACAGGGGGGACCCTCTCGGCCGCAATAAAGCTTTTAGGTATTGTCTGCTTCTTCATGATTTCCCTTTCTCAGTTCTGAATTTATTTCGATGTATTTCTTGGAAACTAATCTGCTTGGAATTGTTATCAACTAGAACGTGTTGGGGCTGAGGTAGTCGAATGTGCATGTGTTATTGGGTTGCCGGAGTTCAAGGTATTGCTTTGTACTTTCTATGTGAGATTTCTCCTTCTTCTTTGCATCTGCAACCCAGCGTTTGTTGCTACTAGAACATTTATCTTCTTCTTTTCCTTTTGCTTCTTTGCCACAATTAGTTTTCAGTTACAAATATTTACTTGTCCTTTCTTCCCCTTACTTTGATGAACTGCTAAAAATGTTCAGTTGGATTAACATCCATGTTTGGCATTATTATTATTGAACAAAGTGTTGGGATTTTAGCAGAAGCAAATCAAAGCTGAGATTCAGAAATAAAATAATTCACCATGATGGCGAATGAATGACGGTGAAAAATAAACTCGAACGAGGAACACAATAATTTATGTGGTTTGGCCAAAAATGGACTATATCCACGGGAGAGATCTCTCTTTACTATATTTAAATTAACAATACAAGTATTTGGGCTAAATTACATAACTCTACCCTTGTACACCTACTCTCACCACCCAAAGAACAACTTGCAATAGGATAAAAACACCCTATTTTCTCTCACCACAAGCATGCAAAACTTGTATTTTTTCTCCTTCTCTCTAGTTCTGCCTATCAACATCATCATTTATAGACACAAAATACAAGCGGACCAATCAGTGATCCCAATCTCTTTTGTCAAACCAAATATATCCCAAACGTGGAAAACCTTTTGCATACTCCAAGGTCCAAGATTGCAATATCCTATCAAAGATTGATATCTTTCAACGTGCACCTATATCTTTTGACAGTGACTTAAAATTCAACACGAAGAGCATGATATGTAAAGACTGCACCTCTTTTGAAACACTCACTCACAGGCCACAGCTTTATCTAATGCAATGACTTCCTACCCTCTTTGGTGGATGATGGGATGTTCTTGGATTGACTATTACAGTGCAGGGTGAACTTGACTTTGTTTGATATCCTTCTAACTGTGCTCATAGTTGATTGGTATTTTTTTTCAATTTTTGCACCTACTTTTTGCAGTTTTAGTGGTCCTTATGATGTCCCATCTGTTGAATAATGGAAGTGGAGCATATCTTATGGGTCAAAAAGCTTAACCAAGACTATAATCATCAGATGGAAGTTTTCTGAAATGGTTTGAATTATAATCAACTACTCTCTCCGTCCCATTTTTTTGGTCCTAGTTAGCACTTTCTACCATCCCCAAAACTTATCCCATTTCAAGACTATGGGCACTAGTTCATGAATTTCCATTTTTACCCTTCCATTTTCAAATCACTTGTCCCAAAATCTAAAACATGGCTAGGAATATCAGAGGAATCCTTACGGAAAATAATTGCATGGCTTAAGCAAACCTTAAAAACACATTGTCTTCTTCTTCCCATTGTCTCTTTTCTGCCTGTTGTTACTAACCTGTAAGGCTGTAACCAGGTCGTAAACCCACCTTTTACATCCCTAGAAAGTAGAAATCCTAGTGCCGTAGGCCCAATCGTTCCCTCCCAGAGACACCTCTCATATTGGCCCAAAGTTAATGAAGGACAAAACAAGGGCAAAGTTGTGACAACCCCAAAGTGGCTTTAATCCAGCCGAAGAAAAGGTAGATTGGTTATTCTTATTTTATAACAAACCATTACCTGTTCTCCTCCCTTGGTTTAGTTAGAACCAGGAACTGCTGTTGTCAGGAACTTCCAGTGCGTACTTAATGAAAGCCGAGCTACAAATCCTTAAAGAAATAAGCCAAATCAAACCCTTTATCTATGGGCAAATCCTTGAACCTTTGTCCTGACTTTAAAAACCATGAGGTACTAACTTTCCTTGTCCTAAACCCATGATCAAAAGTTCTTGTGCATTATCCGTTTCCGTGACGTTTCAGTGGTTGTTAGAAAGACACTGCAATCCAATAGTATCTTCAACACTGCGCCACTGATAAAGTTCATGTGTATTTGGAGTTGTATTGAAGTCAATTTCCACTACAAACATATCATCTTGTCGAGTTTACTTGTCAAAACACCACATGAAGAATTTTAATGTGTGAGGGAGGACACACACTTGTGCATAAAGTCAGTAAGCAGGTTTAGACTCCTCACAAGCTGTTATTCCTTCTTTTCTGTAATTAAGTGCTGCTAGTGATTAGATAATTCGATGTTGCTTCCGAACTGACACGTATTGTCGTGTTTTTTGACACTAATTTTAGTTGCCACATCTGTTGCAGGGACAGAATAGGCTGAATGGTAAGCCTCTATACATCCTTGTGGAGCCTCGCCAATAGACACTGTGGTATTGTCCCTTTCTCCAATCCTAGTAAAGAAAAGTTTATTTAGTATGTCGTTATTTACTTGCACGATTCCATTGCTCTAGGCATGTGGAGCTATCTAGTTGTTGTTGCGAACATTTTCAAAGTTGTTAAACTCACATTTTCTATTTTCTGCACCCAAGAAAAGAAATTTTCCTTGTCTAAACCAAGCCAAACTCTGTAACTATGAGAATTCCAAACTGTATATGAGCTTATTGAGCGCTATTCCGGCACTGGATCTCAGATTTATGGTTTCCACTATGTCTTGGAAATTTTCTTTCTAGTTTAGTCAGGTCAAAGTCCTCTTATCATCTTACAGAATCATACGTGACAATCTTTTTTTTTTTTTTTTTGGGTAAAGCAAACGTGACTATCTTTTTATTCTGCTATTTGGCCAAACTGCAACTCCTTTTGACATTGACTGTTTATTTGTGTGCCACAGGATGTGATGGAGCTGTTTATGAATTTGCGATCCATGTGCACTTGTTGCCAATTTCTCCATCTTACTGCAAATGCCCCAGGTCAAGATGCCACAGGGCAGTGCAGGGCAAACTGAATATGATGAGAATGTGTATTAAGCTTGCAAAAAGTAGGGTTTGATAAATCATCTGCCCACGGTTTGCTGCCTAGTGTTACCTTAGCTTTAGTAAACGTTCTAGGTTTTATGTTAAGTTCTTTCTGCGAGGCTTGCTTGTTCATTTTGTGTATTATCCCTTTCCATGCAATTGATTTCCATAAGATTCTCTCAGTAATGTGCTCTGTACATGATTTGAAACAAAATTCGGTGAATGTGCAGTCTTTAATCTGTTAACATACCGTACGAGTATCTGGTCAATCACTTCGACGGAAAAGGAAGAAAACTGTTGGAATTTTCCCAACTTACGGTTTCCGCCCTATATCAGCACTTCATTAAACTGGCATGGGCTGGCTAATGGACTGGAAAACTGTTTCAATTTTCTGTTCCAAAAACAAACCCGTGAGGCATCCGAGAGATTTACAGCTCATTTGGAACAGCCGATTTCGAGAGAAGAGAAAGGTTACGGAGAGAGAAGTGATTCTCTCCCTAGTTTGGAAGGCCAAGAAGGCGAGAGAGGGTGAGAGAAGGAGGGAGACGGGAACCTCCTCACACTCTAGTTCTGTTTCTTGCCGAAAGTGGTGTGATTCTGTGAGAAAGGGAGAGAGTGAGGCGATTGAGGCGTGTGGGTGAGAGTAGATCTTTCGTGTGGGTGGGAGTAGATCTCACTTGCGCAACTTCCGGCAGCACGTGTGGTCCATCCTCTTGTCGGATCGTTGCCATACTTGCACCGTTGTCTCGTCAAGGAGATGATGTTTGGTCGCCGAAAAAGAGAGAAACATAGAGTTTCAAGTCGCCAGGATGGAGTTGAGGTTGCCGGAGATGGAGTTGAAGTCGCCGGATATGTGGAGAGAGTTTGATTTCTCACGGTTGTTTGGATGGGTGGGTGGGAAACCACAACCCTTTCTTCTCTTTTCTCACTAATAAGGGAGACCACTCCGCTCTCTTTTCTTTTCTCACCTCTGTTGCCAAAGGGGCTGTTAGGAAACTCAGTACAGCCAATTTTAACACCATGACATGTGACAACTGCATTCAGGGCTCAATGGGGCCAAACGTTAAGTTTGAAGTCCGGAAGTAGGGTAATCTATACAACAATTCATTGATAATAATTATCCAAAAATTCTGAGCAGTTTAGGACGGCTTTGTGAGAATGTTGACAAGGAGAAATTATTTGGAGCATGTGACGTTGTCCGAGGTTTTACACTAACTGGTGTGCGGTAAATATAGAGTCTATAGCACCACATGGTATCCTTGAATTTTTTTTCTTCTCAACCGTGGTCTTTAACCTTCCTTTTTACTGTTAGATTAGACTAGACAGGCGAAATTGTGTTTTACCTGCCCACGACTGCCTCTTTAGCCCTCGTTGACTAGACAGAGGCCTACGGATGGTCCAATTGGGCCAATAGAAAGTCCCGAGCTCCAAATGTTCCAATTAAAAGTTGAGGGACTAAACTTGTAATCGAGTTCAAACTCTGAGGTTCTGTTCTTTCGGACAAGGACAAAGCTGTTTGCGGCAACCAGGTTAAAAAGGTTGCACTTGTTGAACGTTGCGCCCGATTCTGAAAAGATCCAAAATCACGCGCTCGGTAGCGCGTGCGACACTTTCTTCCTCCACAATCTTTTTTTTTGGTCACAGGCGTCTGGGCCCGCCTACGCAAACCTCTACCAATCCTCTCCTCGGTCCGATTAAAAGCATTCATGCGCTTGAACTAGAAAATTCACTAGAAATAAGTTTCTCATAGAATGATACAAATAATCAAATATTTTTATCAATTGTGTAATGAACAAACTCACCAACCAACCAAAAAAACTTTCTCCACGAGTAATTATTCTATGCCACTGGGACATCATATGGTGGTGCTCTAAACTCTTCTTTACCGAACATATGCATAGGCTCCACATGAACTCGGGGACCTTGTTTTTCCTCAGGGAATAACATGGGTATTGTCTTCATTCGAACCGTCCATTTTCGCAATAGATGACTTAGATTTTATTTTGGCTGAACATATCTCAACCGTCTTTCCGTCTTCATTGTTAAGATAAAATTTGAGCCGTCTAATACCGAAATTGAACGGCTTGGATGGAGACAACACTCATGTACAGGCCCCGGGTTTGCTCCACTTTTTTTGGTGAAATTTTACAAATGTGAAGAAAGATGTTGGGCAACATGTGGTAGCTCATGAAAATTGAATACTCCCTCCGTCTCATAATGTTTGTCCGATCAGTAAAACGATGACTTAAAAATAATATAATTTTTGCAAAAGAAATTTAAAACTTTATCCATAATTCACTAGATATCGATGAGTTCTTTTAATTTATAAATTTTTTTTAAATTTTTTCTTTAAAAAAATACATTTTTTTTTAGTTCTCTTTTTGCAAGCATGATATTCATCATGGGACGGAGGTAGTAATTTTTCTTCGGAGAAATTGCATATCAATGGAGAAAGGGGTAAATAATGCCCAAGTGATGGAGATGTTTTTTTAAAATTGCATAAATATGGAACGGAAAGAATAAAAAATCCTCATACATGAAACGGAGGAAAAAATATTCCCCATACATGGTGTCGGTTATGGGTTTCTTAAGTTGCTCCTTCTATGAATTTAAGTTGCCTCTTCTATGGGAATATTTTTTCAGGATTTTTTTTCCCTCCGTTCCATATGTACGTAATTTTGAAAAAATCTCTCCATCACTTGGACATTATTTATCTCTTTCTCCACTGTTATGCAATTTCCCCTTTTTCTTCCTCCATTATCTAATCTACCGATTGGCATTGCCATCACGTCAATCACCACTATAAAAGGAAAAACCGAAGCCGCCGCTTCGGAAGAAATGAGGAAAGGCGTAGCGTCTAAGAAAAAGCTTCGAATCTTCCGTTGAACAACCCCAATCGAAACGAAAACCCCGAACACAGCACGAAACCACGAAAACCGTAACCCTAGCCCTGATTATCTGATCGGTGAATCCTCCAGGAACAGTTGTGATATCGAATCGAATCGAATTGACTGCAGAATTGGGGGAGATTACTACGGAGGAATATATTACAAAGTTTAGCGACGGAAGAGAGGATAGGGAGAGAATTGAACAATGTCTGCAGTTGTGTGCGGCAAGAGATCTTTCTTCGAAGACCTCCCTTCTTCGCCGCAATCGGGATCGTCGCCTCCTCTTTCGAAGAGGCTCCGGTGCTCTTCTTCCACCTCTCCGGTTCGATTCTCGCCCCCGGCTCCGCTCGATCAGCTTCGAGCTCTCTTCCCCAACATGGACCACCAGGTCTCTCTCTCTCTCTCTCTCTCTCTCTCTCTCTGTATATATATCTATCTGTCTATATTGATAGCATATGTGATAGACGATAGATCTGAAGGTTTTACTTGTTGCTTTTTGTAGTTAATTGATTTTTAATAATGATCATCACGGTGAAGAGAGGAGTATTTTGAATTTGATTTAGGGGATTTTAGAATTATGGTTAGTGCATCTGTTGCCGAATATCTGCTAGTTGATATATATAAACCATCTAATCTAAAAAACCGAGTTTTGAAATTTGCTCATTTTGAACAATTCGTGCTCAGCTTGTTTATCAGCCCTAGATGTAATTAAGCTTTAGCGTGCATCAACCAATCACATTTGGGAAATAAATCGTATAGCTTTCCTGGGAATTAGATTTCCTTTGCCGGATCAATATTGAGTTTTTATTGAATACCTCTTGAATTGAAATGCTTCAAGCCTATTTAAGACGGTGACTTCTAAAGTCCCGAGGCCTCATTTGATACGTCTTACAGGTTGGAGGGGATTGGGATCGGTGGTGAAGAGGGATTAGTAGTGAAGTTGGTTGTTTGGTTGGCGAATTGTAGGGGTTGTAATAAGCATGTTTGTTTTTGGTTGAGGAGTGGGGAGGATTAATTTGATAATGCAGCTAGTCTGGCGGATTGGACTGTGAAACCCAACCCTCACATTTTGGGTTCCACAGTCTGGATTACTAGTCCGACTCTCTAAAAATGCAATCGAACACCGGATTAAGGGCCCATGGAATTCGTAGTCCAGTGAATCCAGTCCTCCACCTACACCAGTTGTCAAACATGGCCTGACTGTTTGTATGGAATCAGTCTGTCGTGCATTGGTTTTTATATTCAAATGGTTTTGTATGAACATTTGGTGCTTGTTTCTTAGCTTTCTAGTCGACTTGTAAATTTTTCTAAACTTTTTTTTTTTTTGGGTGAGGTAAAATTGTATTAGAAAACCCAAATTACACAAGTCAGGGGCATACCCCAATCAAAATGAAGCCAAACAAAGAAACATCAAGCAAAGCTTGAAAAAAGAACAGCACAAATCAAGGCAACATCTAAACAAAAAATTTACATGCCGCCGAAGACTCTAGCTGGGACATTACACAGGGAACAAAGAGCCATGTTGGGACCTGACTTTTTAACTCTTCTCCAGGAGCTAACACATGCTCGGATATCAGTTCTCACTTTGGTCTCCAACGGTTGAACAGTACTCCCATAGCCTTTAAAGATTCTGCCATTCCTTTCTCCCCAAACGTGGTATGGGAGATTTTCTGAACTTTTTAGTTTTGTTTACAATTATTGATTGGACGAGTGTCTGGGAATCACGAAACATTGGTCTTGGGTGAATATACATCTGGGGTTGGCTTGTTGGGGTGATTTTACTTAATGAGATTAGCCTCTGAATATCGGAAGAAAGTTAATTGTTTGATGGATGAGGTGCATTGCCTCATGGGGATGTAAGATGTTACACATCCCATCAAAAGAATTCCTTTCCTTTAGAACGAGTCCTTGATATTCTCCAGTATAAGTTGGTGGAAGATTTGGGCTATGAGTGAAATACAATGCTTGGGGGGGAATCGACCTTGCAGTTATGAATACGTGCGACGGGTCAAAAACTTTTGTGCCACGTGCTCTGAGTTTTGGTGGCACCACATATTCATACTATGTTTCTGATGTATTATTTTTCATCCGTTCAATCCATTGAGTATAATTTTGGGTGGCTTATATTCTGTCAATGTGTTCTAAAATGATCTTTCAGCTTCTTGAGAGAGCTCTAGATGAGTGTGGCAATGATTTTGATGCTGCTATCAAGAGCCTGCATGAGCTTTCTCTTAAATACGCCGAGGGAAACTCAGAGACTGCTGAGGAATCAAATTCAAACATGGGGAAAGGTATGCGGTTTTAAGTGGGTCAGGTTGGGATATTTAAGGCGCTCCTTTTTGCTTCATTTAATGTCACTCAATTTTGTTTTATGACCTCACTCTTCTAAAGATTTGCCTTCATTAGGACAATAATGTCAGAAATTTCAATCTTGCCTACTTTGGATGAATTGGTTTTTTGTTTCTTGTATGGCATATAAGTTTTGGTCATCATGCTGGATTCTGGATTGCAGAATGTTGACCTCACAAATGATTGACACATTCTTTACAAATGTGTAGGTCTCTTCGTGCATGTTTTGGATTCTCATTCTAACCTCACCTTTTCAGCTGTTTTAATGGGCTTCTTAGTAGTTCCACATTATTATTGTTGTGGTTTTACCCATTGTCAGTATTGTGAAGCACTCAGCATCAACATACTTCATGGCGGCACCCCACCTTGAAAAGAAATGAAAAGTGTGCACGTATGAGCGTGAGAGAGAAGGGGAGGGAGGACCTAATAAGAATGGATATACTTCTGTTTAAAAAAAAAAATCTTGAGAAATGGATACTGACCTAATGATTGTTCTTTCTTGGAAGGCTAGAAATCTGTTTAGGACTGGGGTTCAAGTTCCCTTGTTGCTTAGCAGAAATAAGAGGAATGGGAGGCTGGTACCCCGCTAATAAAATAGAGGCCAAACGGCTCAATGTAAATTTCTTGCTAGTCGCTTGCTTATGTTAGCAGCTGTTATGCTATGGAAAAGATCTCTCCTCGAGTACTCTACTAACTATAGCAAGAATATTGATTGACCTTCGTGGTGGAGAGTCATTATTAGGGAAGACTCCAACTGAATGATGCAATTTTGTTTTCTGGCCACTTCAAACCTAATCTTAGTTGGTGTCTCCTAGAAGCAAGGATCTCTGGCTCACATGTGAATTTGCAGGTACAGCAACCACTGATGGAAATACAGCTCCTCCAGCGAATCTTTCAGCCCAGGACAATGTTCCACTGAATGGTGCAGAATGGGTGGAATTGTTTGTGACAGAAATGACGAGTGCTACTAGCATAGATGATGCTAGATCTCGTGCCACAAGAGTCCTGGAAAGTTTAGAGAAGTCTATTACTGTACGTGCTGGTGCTGAGGCAACACAAAGTTATCACAAGGTTGGTATTTAATTCGTAATGCACTTGCCTATGTCCTTTTTAAATGGTAGTAGAGTTATTCTGTGGGGCATTTAGAAGCTAATCAGGGAAAAGTAACTTAGTGGCCACTTATATACCAAGGGCAATGGCTTGGTTGACCATGTTCAATCTGGATGTAGATTGTTTTAAACATAGGCTGGTTTTTGTTTTGCTGAATTAACATGAAACTTGTTACTGTACTTGCTAAGAGAAACAATATTGAACTCTCCATATGGCCGTATTTTTGTCCAATTTCATTTTTTTGGTCAGAATAATGTGATGCTTATTCTTGTCCCATTACCTATTCTTTTGTCAGGAGAATGTGATGCTCAGGGAACAAATTGAAGTACTGCTCCGGGAGAACACCATTCTTAAGCGTGCTGTGGCTATCCAGCATGAACGTCAGAAGGAGTACGAAGATAGGAACCAAGAGGTGCAACATTTGAAGCAGTTGGTATCTCAATATCAGGAGCAACTGAGAACACTTGAGGTTAAAATCAGAACTTTATCTACTCAATTCTTGTTTTGTTTAAAAGAATCACCACCAAAGGATTTGCAACACATCTTAATGTGCTGTATGCCTGTATCCATAGAAAACCTCTTTTACCAAGATTAAACTGAAAGTATCTTTCCCTGCCAGTGAATCACGTGTTTCAGGAGAAATTGTGAGAAAACAGGCGTGAATGTGTTCCAGTTACTTGCATAAGCAAAATAAAAGATATTTGAGAGAAAAATAAATTGCAATGTACAGCATATTTATTACGTAAAATTGTTTTTCATTTTCTGTCACTATTGTTTCATGCCTAACCCTTTTTAAGGGGGGGATGGGAAACACATGTTTGTGTGTTAACAGTTCTTTCTGGTTCATGGTATATGATTCCAGGTGAACAATTACGCGCTTACAATCCATTTGCAGCAAGCTCAGCAAAGCAACTCTATCCCTGGACGCTTCAACCCTGATGTCTTCTAATATGTATCATGAATATGACTGCGAAGCCACAACAAAACAAATTTGGTTAAGGATCGAGTTTCGTTTTGAATGGTTGCTACAAGATTGTAACTAAGGTTGTTAAGTTATGATGTGTATGCTTCGGCCCTCGATCTACCTATTTCACAGACTTGATGGGTTGTTCTCAAGTAGGTTAGACCTCGATCGTTGCTATGGTTAATCAGAAAAATAGTCTTTTAAGGAGTATATATGTATAATGTATGTCAAGGCATCAGTGCCCTCATTTCTTAGCAATATCATTCTTCGGCTGGCTATGAGAAACTGTTGGTTGTCGTTTTCGCCTGTCATAGGCAAATAGATAAAATATGGAGCAGAAATCATGATCATTGGTGCACAAAATGTTCGGCCCTGTTGTTTAGACCAAGGTCTTTTGTTAGAGCTTGTCCTGCATTGGTTAATATCTTAATTACGATGATTAACTTTTCTATTTCTTTGTAAAACCTTGTAATTCATCCTCTCATTCCCTATTGTGGATTTTCCCATCAAAACTATCACGAGTTTGTAAATGAACTACCAAAGATATCACAAATAACTCATAAATCATGAACCAGTAGCACCAAGTAGGGCTGCAAACGAGCCGAGCCGAGTCGAGTCGAGCCTCAGCATGTTCGAGCTCGGCTCGGTCATTTATAGGGAGGCTCGAGCTCGGCTTGAGCTCGAATCGAGCTCGAAAATATGGGCTCGAGCTCGGCTCGATAATCATTAGCATAGCTCGAGCTCGGCTCGTCTAAGCTCGATAGTATATGAACGAGTCAAGCTCGGCTCGAGCTCGTTTAAAGGTTCCACATTCATTTTTTAAAATTCAACTTTCATTTTTTAAGTATATATACCCCTAGATCAATATATATATATGGCCCTTCTAATGCGGATGCCCGCATTCAAGTAAGTTGCGGACTTTGCCTTTCCCGATCGAATTTCGATGATCCGAGCCGCTCAATGTGTTCAGAACATGATCTTAAGGGTACTCGTGAGAAATCAGCAAAAAAAAAGACCGGGAAGGGCTTCATCCGAGCAGTTTTTGTTTATTTTTTATTGAACGATTCAAATAAAAACTGCTCAAACCAAGCCCTTTCCAGTCTTTTTTTTTTTCCGATTTCTTGCGGGTACTCTTAAAATCACGTTCTGAACACATTGAGCGGCTCGGATCATCAAAATTCAATTGGGAAAGGGGAGAAATGGTGTGGTCCGCAACTTGCTTGAATGCGGGCATCCGCATTAGAAGGGCCCTGTATATATATATATTTACTCGGCTCGTGAGCCGAGCTCATCGCAACTCGAGCTCGGCTCGTTTATGAAACGAGCTTATAAAACCGGCTCGAGCTCGTTCGTTTACCTTCCGAACCGAGCTTGAACGAGCCAATAACGAGCCGAGCTGCGAGCCGCTTGCGAGCGGCTCGGTTCGTTTGCAGCCCTAGCACCAAGTCATGTACTCAGGATCAACTCAGGCCAATTGAAACGCTAGAACCAAATGGAATGCATGGGAGATGTTGCCAAATTGAATGGGATCCGCTCATTTCGGCAATCGGTGGCTTGGAATTAAACGATGCACGGATTTGATTTGTATGTGCTCAAATTCGATTCGAACCGTACACGTGCTGAAATTAATAGCCGAATCGACCGCTTGGTAGCATCCCCAAGTCCGAACCAAATAGGGCTGTCTTGGTTCGGTTTTCTTGGCTTAAAAACCAAGGTTAGAACCGGACCATTTGATACCAATATGTCCAGACATATACTATATTACTACTACTATAAATTTGTATTTGGCAAGTTAATTTTTTTGAGAAGTTTAATTCTATATTTATCTGTAATAAATTTCCAAGGATGTTGATTATTGATCATTAACAATACTTTCGCCAACCACGTTACACGTTGAATCTTAACGAAATTCTCATAATCATTTTATGCGTTGTTTTAAGCCAATTTTTTTTATTTTATTTTATAAACTTGCTAGTTTATATTTTCTTAAGAAAAAAAAAATTCGATGCTAATAAAGTAGAACCGAAACCGAATCCCAATTAGACCTATCTAAGAAATGTGGTTTTGATCAGGTTTTAATGTTTTATCGCCATAGTTAGTGATCAGGTTTTGATTTTTATTTTACCGCTACTACTAATTTTCTTGAAACGTTAAATGGAATTTCTATATAACCACATCAATTGGACCGTACCCCCAAATCTCCACCTTCCCAATCAAAACCCTAACAATCCCCAAACCCCAGAAATTCGACTACCCAAACCCTAACAATCTCCAATCGACACCCTCTCGTTTCGATTTTCCAAGTGCAGATTGTTCTTCTTCTAACGATCGATCAAGATGGTGTTAGCGCAACTGGGAGGGAGCATATCGCGTGCTCTCCAGCAGATGAGCAATGCGACGATAATCGACGAGAAAGCCCTCAACGATTGCCTCAATGAGATCACTAGGGCTCTACTCCAGGCCGACGTTCAGTTCAAACTCGTCCGTGATATGCAGAATAATATCAAGAAGATCGTCAATCTCGACGACCTCGCCGCTGGCCACAACAAGCGCAGGATTATTCAGCAGGTAAGGGCCCCAAGATTCTCAATTGAACAGTTTTAAGGTGATACGGATTTTAGAGCTCATATACGACTATCTATTTGGTTGAATTGTTTTTGAAAACGATGGTTTTCTTGCCTTCTATTCTTATCCATTTAATCATGGCTTCCTATACCCGAACATCTGTAGTCTATTGAGAAATCGGCCATACGAATAAACATACGCGGCTTCAAATCTATACCTTATTTCGGATGAGGCCTTCCAGTACCGCCCCTTCCTTCTAATGCCCACTTCATGCTTGCTTTCTACCTGCTTTCATTGTGTGGCTTGCTTGTTTGATCCTAATCCTTAGGCTTAAGCAACTAGAGGAGAAAGCACCTTACAACTACAGCTACAGCTACAGCTACGAAAGTGGATTGTGAGCTGCAATCGACCCTCTCAGTGGTTTTAGGCGCTAAATGCTGGGAATATAGGTTAATGTGGGATAATCAATATCCATTATTATAGCTATAGCCGAGACTTTTGTTGATGAAATGGGATAAGCCTGTAGATGTCCTATCTATTCGATGAACGAAGCGCCCTTATTTGTTCTATATTACAGCCCACCTGACTACTCTGTCTTAAGGGGCTTTGTTGCCCTTGCCCAAGCCCAATTCATTTTATGAGGAAGGAGAATCCTGGACTCTATTCCATTATAGCCAACTTCTCTGTTGACAGGCCCTTATCATAGGTTAGGGCCTTTCTCACTGGGTGAGCGCATCCAATTCAGAAGTCATTTCCTAATAATGGAGTATAAGTTACATGGGTTGCGTATAACAAGAATTTAGGTCAAATCCCGAATAGTTAGCGAAGTGCAAATTAGACCAAATCATGCTTCATAAATCCATAATCTGTGGCTACACCTACCTGAAGGTTCAACTCTACCTAGTTAAAATTGTAAAAAGTATGTGTATGTTATATGTGTGAAGTTTGATCTTAGTTCATTATAATGTAAAGGATGCTAAAGTTAATGGTAGCATAGTATGAGCCATGTGATTTTTTTCCTTAATAATCTGATGAGAAAGGGCTCAAATTTGAGTGTAAAAGACCTCTTGACCCAATCCCTCCACCTAGCAGCCAATTTACCCTTAAATGTGTGCTGCGCTGAACTGAACGGGATGTTGGGAGAGGGGTGTGGACTACAGCCTGTATTGGCCTCTTTCATACACAAGACCAAAAAAAAAAAAAAAAAAACCATGGGGAGTAGGTAGCAAAATGTGATTCGAGTAGAGAGAGGATTAAATGTTGTTTTATTAACTGGTGATTCACTTAGAGTTACAAGACGTGGAAAGTGTAGCTTAATAAATTATATTATTTTTCGAAATAAGTGAGTTTCTTTTCTCCCAGGCTATTTTCAATGAGCTCTGCAAAATGTTGGATCCTGGGAAGCCCTCTTTCACGCCAAAGAAAGGGAAAACTAGTGTAGTCATGTTTGTCGGTTTGCAAGGTATTTGTTGTTCTCAAATGATGCTTGGTGGTTTCTTCTTTCTTTATGCTGTCTAGATGGCTGTTGTGGACTTTCCTTTCTCGGGCAGCTAAGTTGGTGCCATCTGGGACCTTGATCATATTTTCCTCCTATTTGAGAGTTATGTGTATTTATACCAGCTAAAAATATTAGCCCTTCAAAAGTATATACTCCAAAGTCTCTGCACATTTTGGTATTTCTGTTGTTGGATTTGTCTTTAGTTCTATCCCGTCCTCTAATCCAGGATTATCTTTTGTGCATCCTTTCAGGGTCTGGTAAAACAACGACGTGTACCAAATACGCCTACTACCATCAGAAGAAGGGATGGAAGCCAGCTTTGGTGTGTGCAGATACATTCAGAGCTGGTGCTTTTGATCAGTTGAAGCAGAATGCTACGAAGGCTAAAATTCCGTTTTATGGAAGGTACTCTTTTGGATGTGCTTGTTATGCCATTGCCATCTGATGTGATTTTAAAAAGTTGGATGAAGTTATATTGTCATAGTAATGCAAAATGTGTCGGGGTTTTTAGAAAATAGTTTAATACAGTATGAAGATGAATAGAGAGGAGGAAAAGGTAATGTGTGTTTGTTGAAAGAAAAGCTAAAGCCAAGATAATTATATTGACTAAAACTGCGAACTCTTATGGAAGTAATGTAATGAAGAACCTTAATGGGAGAGCCAATGATTAAAAAGTTAGTGTTGTGCCAGGTCTTAATAGTCCATAATCCATATATATTCACAGAGGTCCAATGGTCCACCATTATACAAAAAAGAAAAGAAAAGAAAAGAAAAGAAGTCACGATCAAAGGTTTCATCCCTTCTGAAGCTTTTTCATTTGGTATATCCATACTTATTAGACTAATATCACGCAGAAACTTTATGTATCCCTCAATATGCAACCATGTGACCATCTGCTTCTATGGTCGGTCTTACGATAATCATGTGCAATGGGCTAGAATAACTTGATCAATGTAAATAGGTGGAAGAATTTGAGTGTTGGACATTGCTAATTGTGCTTATTCAAGTGCCATAAAGTTGTTATCTGTTCAGACATAGTGCTCATAGGTTTTTTTCCCCAAAGGAAGTAGAATTGGAAATGAATTCAATTCATTTTCTTATTTGCAAGATCCGAAAATGGAAAATCTAGTTTGGCCACTACTCAAACAATCCAAGGATGAAGTTGGTTCTACCTACTGGATCCTCTCTGTTTCAGGAGGAAACCTTATGTGGGGCAGAACTTGAAGTTATTGCTTGCTTCGTGGATTTCCTTCAGCACATGTGAACCTTAAGGAATTTGTTTGGTTTGGTTTTGCAAGTAGTGCCTCTTTGCTTGAGGTGTCAATTATCTCTCATTTTTGGTAGTGAATTTATTCCTGAACATATGTGCTGTTTGTTTACAGCTATATGGAATCGGATCCTGTAAAAATTGCAGTCGAAGGCGTAGAAAGATTCAAGCAGGAAAATTGTGATCTTATAATTGTAGATACCAGTGGACGCCATAAACAAGAAGTTGCTCTTTTTGAAGAAATGCGCCAAGTTTCTGAAGCAACGGTATTTATTTGATGTATTGTGCTGCTGTATCTTACCTATCAAAAAAAAAAAATTGTGCTGCTGTATATTGTTGCTGTTGAATAGGGTCGCTAATCTCTTGTATTGAATCTTCCAGAAACCCGATCTTGTTCTATTTGTTATGGATAGCAGTATTGGTCAAGCTGCATTTGATCAAGCTCAAGCGTTCAAGCAAAGTGTTGCAGTTGGAGCTGTGATTGTTACTAAGATGGATGGTCATGCGAAGGGTGGTGGTGCTTTGAGTGCGTAAGTTTATAATGTTGTGCTTCTGGAAAAGCTCTTTCGTATCTTACTCAGTTTGGTGGTTTTGATATTTGTGGGGATATTCCTTTCTATAAGTGATTATGATGCTCTCTGTAAAATAACTTGGGTAACCCATGCGTGCAAGATGCTCTTGTATACATGGATTGCTCTTGTATACATGGATTCCCTCATGTTCAGGTGTGATTTGGTCTGCACTTTCTTACATAGTTCCATGTCTGGTAATTTTTGGATGGAGAATATTCCTATTTATGTTCATCAAAAAGGATAGAAATAAAGAGGGGAGTCCTATGGTCTTTCTAACCCCAAAAAACCTTGTTATGCCTATTTGACGTCATTTTACATTTTGCCTCCCTCCAATTAGCGCACATCATTTTCCCCAGTCTGTGCCTCTGCTAATTCATTTTCCATGTTCTTTTCCCTGGATGCTCTATGGTAGAGGTTTCATTCTACACTGATAAACGTCTCCTTGGTGAATATCCTTGATCTTTTCATGGACAGCTTGAACAACAAAAACTTTTTGCATGCACAATAGTGAATCTAAATCATGAGTAACTTGTCAACCTCTCGTTGTCACTTGAACATCTCTTTGTTGTCACTTGTCAGTTGCTGTTAGATTTTACTTCATTGGACCTCTTGGACGTTTCCAAATGTATACATAAGAACTCCTAGAACACAGAATCCCCGTACTTTTTAGTAAAGGCCCGAAACCAAATTGGAGGTTTAAAGCAGATTATTATTGTTAGTTTTTTTCGGAAAAGCTAAAGCGGATTATATGAAACATATAAAATAAAGGCCAATGTTGATTCATTGTAAGCATGGTAATGTGCACAGAAATTGATTTGGGTCTCTAGGCTTGCCCGCTCTGATGCCTTTTCGCTTTGATTTGGGGGCAAGGTTCTGCAGCTAAGTCCCTTTAGCTCTCGATTCTTGGAGGTATAGGGGGGCCACTATTTCAGTGGTATTCTGCCACTTTGTGTATATTTGTCTCCAATCCTCTCCCGCCCATACCTCCAATGATTGGGAGCTAGATGAGTTCTGGAATTGTTGTTGTTGTCGTCGTTGTTGATTTTAATTTGTTATTATAGAAACTTTTTGTTCCTTCTTTTCCTTTTCAAGTTCTCAAGGAATCTGGTCCTTAGCAAAATGCTTCAGTAATTGTCCTGTGATAATTTCTTTTCTGTTTGTTGACATCTGATTGGTTTATTGTTTCAATATGCAGAGTCGCTGCTACAAAAAGCCCTGTAATATTTATTGGAACTGGAGAGCATATGGATGAGTTTGAAGTTTTTGATGTTAAACCATTTGTCAGTCGCCTTTTAGGTGAGCAGCCCCTTTTTTGACCATTGATGACTTTATGTTGACATTGTTCTTTATGGGCCACTTCACTTTATGGCTCTCAGCAAAGTACCTCTGAAGGTTTCAACTTTGTTTTCCCTGCATTGCAACTAGGCATGGGTGATTGGTCTGGATTCATGGACAAAATTCACGAAGTTGTACCCATGGACCAACAGCCAGAGCTTTTACAAAAGCTTTCGGAAGGAAACTTCACCTTGAGGATAATGTATGAGCAATTTCAAAACATACTCAAAATGGGTCCCATTGGCCAGGTTTGTTTTGTCAACTATTTGGTTTCTCCTTGGTTTCTTTGAAGCTTGACAAGACTAGGCTATATAATTGTGATCCAAGTGACATACTCATACTGAATTGCTGTTAATTGCCTGGCAACTGAGTAAATTCTCATGGAAGCTTGTTGTGGAAGCTCAAACCATCAATGTTCTGTGTAGGTTTTTTCAATGCTTCCAGGATTTAGTCAAGAGTTAATGCCAAAAGGACGTGAAAAGGAAAGCCAAGCAAAGATCAAACGTTACATGACTATGATGGATTCGATGACTAATGAAGGCAAGTAATATGCTTTCTGATGTGGTCCTATTGGTTCCTTTGGTTTCTCTATTATTACTATTAGTTTTTTCTTTTCTTTTTTGATGTGGTTCTATTGCTTTGTGATGATGGATTAAATTTCCATTTCGGTTTTGAGATCCCATCAGAACATTGGATATGTAATACCTTAGGAGAAGTGGTATTATTATTTGTTTTGGATTACTTGTTAGTTCAGTTAAACAACCTTGGGGAATATTGCAAAGCAAAACCATCATTCTGACTCAATTACCTATTCTACAGAGTTGGATAGCACCAACCCTAAGCTCATGAACGACTCGAGGATTATGCGGATAGCAAGGGGGTCTGGCCGGCAGGTTAGAGACGTGATGGAAATGTTGGAAGAGTACAAGCGACTCGCCAAGATATGGAGCAAGATGAAGGGGCTTAAGATTCCTAAGAAGGGAGAAATGAGTGCTTTGTCACGCAACATGAATGCACAACACATGAGCAAAGTCCTTCCCCCACAGATGTTGAAGCAGATTGGCGGCATGGGAGGGTTGCAGAACTTGATGAAGCAAATGGGTTCCAGTAAAGACATGATGGGCATGTTTGGCGGTGGGGATAAGTAGTTTCTGGCAACTGCAAAACCAATCGGTGCAAATTGTTTCAAGTACAACTATAGAAAGTTTGGTTGGTAGAGGAACAAAGAGCATCCAGGCCTCTAAGCTCAAGACAATAGAAGCTTTCTTTTTCTTTGCTTTTTTTCGGCATTTGTTGTAATTTCTTTCCGGTTAATTGGATTTATTTTTCACCTGGTAGAATGACGGTTTTTTGTACAATTTTCTGACAGCAAGTTACGTATGCAGATAATAGCAATAGAATTCCAACCTCTAACCTTCCGTGTAATTCTAAGAAATCATATGTTAATATACCCACAAGGGCGTGTTTGGAACCTTGGTCGAGAGAGAAAAATGAAAAATTCCTTGACGTTTTTTTTCGGACTCCAATGGTGCTCCAAATAGTTTATATACTTGTATTGGAATAAGAAATAGTGTACAACAATACTTGTAAGGGTTGTGATATCACGAGAAGAGCCCCCAAAATTTATGACTCATTGATCATTTACACGACACCCGTATATTTACAAACAAAGAGCCTATATAACCCTAACCCCATCATCGTTCCAAAAACTTGCTAAGAACTGTTTTTCTTGAAGGGGCTTCCTCCTCCTCCTCCTCGTCTTCCTCAGATTTGTCTGGTGCATGCAGGGCACAGCGGAGCACAGAGTTCACCTGTTTCCTCAATCGGGCATTGTCAATGAAAGTTTCTGTTAGCATCTTCCTTAATTCATCATCCGTTGCCCTCACGGTGCCACCACTGCTACTGTGAATCGCAGCTGTGACAGCATTTTCCATATCTTGTGAGAGCAGTTGTGCCTGTTTCCACATCATAAACAACTTTAGAAAGCAGTAAGATGCATGACAGTTACAAGAGGTTGTCAAAAGAGAACAGCGCTTTCAGAAAAAATGGTTAGATGACAACATGGGAAATTAGATCCACCAGGGTGCATACCCATGGAGAAACCGACTTTGGAAACGGAATCAGCAATCCCTCCAAACACAAAACCACCAAAAAACAAAAGGCCTTTTTTTCGTTATCTAACAAAGGATCCACCAAAGCACACTATATATTGCATTTCATCTTGTAATTTCAGCAATTAAGTAGAAAGAAATTCGTGAAAAAACTCAGTCGATCTTATGACAGGTGGTCGATCTATCAAAAAGAGGAAGACAAGAAGGCACAAGTTTCTTAGTTCCAGAAACCTTTTAGTATAAAGTTTTGCGTTCCAAATAGAGGACACAAAACCGTGAAAGTTGCTTGTTCAAATAAACCAATCAACATAATACATCAAATAGTGTAAATGAGCAAAGATCATTATTGAGAAAGATACCTCAGCAAGAAGAAGGCCAATACGATTATCTGAAGTAGTCAAAAGATCTATTGCATCGGAAGTTGATGATGTATCCATAATCAATTTATCTTCTTCCTCGGTGAGGAAATTAACACTGCATTCTTCAAGCCTATTGCGAAGGATCTCACATTCATGCAGCAATTTTGTGTCCGCAGCATTTGAGTGTTTCCATCTTTCCTTCTCCTTGTGTAGAACCCTCTAAAATAAGAATGCATTTACAGAGTCAATCAGTGAAGCTAAGACTTGGGCTATTAGCTATGTCAATAAACATAGATGTCCAGGGGAAACAAAGAAGCTAATCAAATAATTGCTAGATGTAAAGATACAAACAGGCAAGCAAACGAGGAAAAACCACAAATAAATTTTTCTAGATGAAGTATATGAAGAAAATAAATTTGAGAGCCCTGAGATCTGAAAAAGGCAATGAGAACTGAAAAAACACTGGGCCCTAATCGAGCTGCTGATTTTGCGAAAAAAAGGAAGGGCCCTAATAAAAAGCTGTAAAGCAAAAAGTAAGCACAGTATACACAGAGCTAGCTACCTCGACTTCTAATTTTTCTTTCGTCAATCTGCTAAGTTCCTGCTTCAATTCTGACTGGTAACTTCGAAGAGATTTAACCTCTTTCACAAGGAGTTTAACATCTGCTTTTGATTTCAACTCTAGGTCATCATGATGTTTCTTCAAGTTCTCAATCTGCTCCCTGGCATTATCCAACTCTTGCTGTAAAATCTCATTCTCCTGAACGATGGATACTCTTATTGCCTCCATATGCACCTTTTCATCCTAAAATGGTCAAACACAACATTCAACATCGTAGAAGGGAGAGTAAACAAAATGAACTAGACAATCACAACTCCATACCCGTTCAGACTTCAACTCCAACTCCTTATCTATACACTTTCTCCGAAGTTCCTCCACATCCCACTGCGTTTGGGTGTATCTTTCCCTTTCAATTAGAATAGCTTGCTGCAGGTTTTCTTTACTACTTTGCTTAGTGGTTTCAAGGTCCACTTCCAAGTCTTTGACCTGCGAGAGACAATCCAAATAAGTCGGGTTACCTCTCATTACAATCACATAATGATTAACAGTTGCATGGTGCATGCCAAGACTACACAAGTGGTTCTTGTAGAAACCAACAATAACTTTTACACAGGAACCAAATGCAAAAAACATAATTTTCTCCAGATCTCAGGAAGTGTCCACATATGTGTGCATGAGAAACTCATGATTCTGTAATTAATTACATACCTATAAGTAGGCATACCTTTATCATCGCTACAATTATCATTGTCAAGTCAAAACTCAAAAGTTTCAGCAATAAAATTGCTGGAAGGTCACCTCCTTCGTTCAGGGAATCAATCATCTAGATGTCATAGACAAGAACAAAATGGGATTGCCAGAATCTAAACAAAGTCAATTTGAGCATTATCAGAAGCTAAACTGTTTTCCTCTTTTTCTTCTGTTGCTTCTTTGGTATCACCCTTTACAACTATACATATTACAAAGGATTGAAAAACTGCGAAACAAATACCATGTTCCAATAGTGAGCAGGAACAACATTATGAAGAAACAAGATAGGTACCGGAAATACCTTTGTCGTAAGGTACTGTCTTACAGCCAGCTCTTGGTTTAATCTTGCTATAAGATCTTCCATATCCGTTTTTGCTGCAACCAATCTCCGCCGCAATGTGGTAAGAACCCTATTCATTTTATTGCGCTGATCTGATGGAAGAGCCACTAATACGTCCTTAGGAAATTGTAAATCAGACTCAGCTATAATATTCATGTTTCTTGTAATTTCAGCACCTTCAAGAAGGTCAAGGGAGTTATCACCAAGAGAATATTGCTTTGAAAGTTCACTAGCTCCATCACTTCCAACACTCTCTGTCGACAGCCTCCGAAGATGGGTACCTTGTCTGTGATTCCCTGGTTCAGAAGAAGGCTCCATTTCATCCACAGGATGAAATGCAACTTTGGAACTATTATGAGTAGCTTCATCCTTGTCCAAACCACTGTTGTTACCACTTGAATGCTTTGAGCGCCAAAAGAACTTTTCTTGGTCAGATGTTTTAGTTTCATTTTCCAGGCTGAGCTCAGAGTAGCTATCCCTTCCATGCTTTGGTGTTCCAAGCTCAGATGTTTCATAATCTGAATCATTAGCATAATCTGACGCAATTGATGTGGTGGATTGTAATCGGTGCGACGGAACTATAATGCCAGCAGAAGAATTTGCATCTAAACTGTGCTGATTTGAATCATAAAAGGCTGAAAAGTATACAAGACCGGCGGAATATCTTAGTGTGTTGGTACTGGCAACATAAGGTACATATTTTGCTTTTTCAAACTCATTGCAGGTTGAGCAAGAACACGTCTTCATATATTTTGTGAAAGTTCAATACAAAACAATGTGAAGCAGCAGCAGAAGACACTTACATGTCCTAGCAGCTTCTTCTAGCTCAAGAAAAATGGCAACGGGAGCACTTCTTGACAAATCAATGTCCGATAATATTTTCTGCATCCAATCCTCTAAGGAACACCTTCGCTGCAACCATTCCAGATAATATTATTTTGAAAACTTTAAGACCACTCCATTAGCAGAAAGGTTACTCGAAAGAGTTTGGAAATGCAACCCATGTAAAAAAAGAACACGGATAACCAAATAGCCCTATACACTCTTAACAAAGTAATAATAACAAAAACCAATATCAGTGCCCACTGATTGACAAAAATGTACTCAAATGCCGGTGCACCAGCGCCTTGATTTCTAGCAACATGGGGTAAACTCTGAAAATTCTATTTTTAATGCACAACTCAAAATAAGGCCAGAGATACCAAACAAGATCCTTTGATAAGCCAAAGATGTAACTTAAACATTTCTGTACTCTATATTGCACCTGTATGCCATGAGATACTCATAAACTTTTAATGTGAAGTGAATGAAAAGCCAAACATATGCAAGAACATAGCAGAAAGAAAGAAAGAACAACTCTGGAAAATTAGCACAGCACTAAAGAGGTTAATTGACGGAAGATTAATTTACTTACTCCCATCAAACAATAAAGTGCAACAAGTTGAGGAAAAAGAAAAACAAAGAGGATTCAACAGACAGAACTAAGCAATACAGTAGCCAGTAGTCAGTAGAGTTTCATAGCACTGCAGGTTGACGGCTTGACGCTAAGAAGTTCGACTACGTTAGATCAGATTATGTACATCTTTCAGCTACCTTAAAAGTGTCAAGTTTTATAATGAAAATATAGAGAAAGCCATAACTAGTGCCGGCCCCATGAACCTGGGAGAGATGTTGGGGGCAACGAACAGACCTAACTTCTAGAACTGTAAATGTTCCTTTCTTCTTTCCTTCGTGATGCGTGAACCTCTGGGCTCTTCTATTTTTTCTTACAAGACATAGCGATGAAGGTTTTCCTCAGCCATATCAACTTAAGCACAGTGCTTTCCTCCTATTCTTAAACCTTCAGATTCTGCGGTTGTCAATTGTTATGGCTACTCGAAACAGAGAAAGGACAATACTATGTGGCGCAAGGTTGAAAGTAACAAGACTGAATCAATCAAGTCTTCCCAAATCACCAGGCTTTCTACTACAATGCCCAAACCCGAGTGCATATAGACAATGTCCAAATAATTCAAACTTCTATTGACATTACAATTACCCTCAAGCATAGCAGACGTGCTATATAAAGTAGGACAAAGTCTACAACAAAACTCAGACATTAGAGATATTAGAAAGGGTGCTTCAACGTGTCCTTGGCCATCAAAAATCAGTAAGTTGCCATTCCACATTCTTGCAGTGCCATGTCAGCAATTGTGCATTAACATCAACTTCCTTGTATAAGTTTCCTAGAAATGGAATATAAATCAAAGAGTTCAATAATCAAATCTTCCAATGCCATCAACTAATTTCCCAGGCCATAATCTAGTGGGTCCCACAACAGGTGCACAATATGCCACGTTTGGCCCCTTTGGTTGAAGAAAACCATTGCCTTCAAGTAAAGGCAAGTGAGCCCAAAGGAAGAAGTCGTAGCTGCAACCGCTCCGTGGGCTTCTTCTTCTTAGTCTGATCGAAAGGAAAGCCACAAAGCTTTTATTTGGTATTGAAGACTAGTTCTGGTAAGGGCCCAAGCCCATCCTACTGCAAATGAATGCATTTTTGTTCTACGTCTGTAAGCTATATATCCCTGGCAAGTTCTGGTCATTGAATAAATGAAACTTTGAGGAATAACTAATGGATTTCCTTTCGTTTGGTTATTCTTTTACCCCTCCTTAGTCTACTATTAATAACAAAATGGATTTTTCCAATGTATAAAAACAAACCGCACCATGGAACCACTCATTCCTACCGATAGAGAATAAGGGACCATTTGAAATGCAGACCTGATGTCTTTTCTACTTCTTACAGTCCATAGCACACTTGTTATAGTTCTTTATAGGTGAAAGTACATAAACACCCCCTCAACTCTCACTTTTTCACATAAACACCCCCTCACATTTAAAAGCACCCATGGAGACCCCCACAACTACTGGAAATTGAATTAATCGCTAATCCATTAACGGAATGAATGAAAAAGTGATAGTTGAGGGGGTCTTCATGGGCGTTTTTATATGTGAGGGGGTGTTTATGAGAAAAAGTGATAGTTGAGGGGGGTGTTTATGTACTTTCACCTTCTTTATATATAGTTCTATAACTAAGAGAAAGCGGTCGTTCATGTCAGGTGACATGAGTTAGACAAAGAAGCTTTTTTTTTGTCGTATCTGACTCACGTGAAATCATGGCTCACTTCTATGTTTCCAATTTCCCAGAGATTTTGATATTCTTTTCTCTTATTCTCTACTGTCATTTTGATTTGGTTATCTATTTATCTCTTTTTAGGTTTGGAATTGAATCTGCTTTTTATAAAGGTAGAATCTCTGCTCCTAAGAAAAGGGATCTCCTTTTTGTTCCAAAGAGTAGGGTGGGAAGTCGGCCTCATTTTGGGCATCATCTTCTCGGCTGAACAGCCAACCACAGAATGAGTTTAAAACCTTTTCCAGCCCCTTCTTTCCTATCATAGATCTCTTCCAGGCCTCCTTAAGAGATCTTCTTGCATAGAGAGACTTAAAACTAACAACTAGGGATCTGAAAGCTCACGATCTGAAGTCCCCAAAGTTATTACCTATGCTCGTAATTATTCCGTGACGTCTGCAGATATGATGCTATCTTCTATGTGATTGAAATTAGATCTTACAAATCATACACTGACAAGCAATTAACTTCGATTGCAATTAGTTTTGCATAATATCAAGGACATTATTAAATTCTGTCACAATGCTCTCTATCCCAGATTCCAAAAAAAATCCTTGAAGGATTGAACAAGGGCAAATTTCAAGAGTAATTTACCAGACAAAAAATGAAACTAAAAGTTGTCTACCTCTTCCGAACGTGTCTTGCTTTTCTTTTTCAAAAGACTCCTTGGGGGAGCTGCGGGTAAATTTTTCTTGGGAAACTCCTTTTTGAGCTGAAAAGGAAAGATAGTCAACAAAAAAAAAAAAACTTCAGAGACTCGGCACATGAAAGTTGATAGACCACAGTAGCGTTCCAGGTTCTAACTTTGAAGTAATAAGTGAATCACACAGGTAGATTTAGTGATATCAATCCAAAAAAGGCAAGTAAATCATCCACAACAAGTAGAAGATGGGATAGTCCTCCCAGAAGAATTTACAGAGGAAATAGCCGCTTACTTCAGAAAATAGCTTCAAGAAATCACTATATCTATGGAGTGTTCCTCGAGTAGTAGTAATCCCATCCGGTGATTGTACCCCGATTTGAACCCTGTAAAACTGTTTCTTATAAATGTTAAAAAAGACATAAAGATTTTAACATATATACAAAAGAAAGCCGTAGCAAGTATGCCAAGCTACTCACAGCCTTCAAAAGGCCCAAAAATTGTTGATTACAATATTGTTAGAATCACAAATTTATGCTTCTGCATGTTTGAAATTTTTTATATCGGAGTGAATCATGTAAGCACAAGAAATTGCCTTTTGTAGTTTCAGCTTTTAACTTCATAGCACTTGCCTCGTAAATTTCGTTCAAACTTGTAAGTCATCTTATCGCCATTCTTCTCAGTTCAAACAAACAGAAATTACAGAACAAGTTTGAATAGCTAAATTAAGTAAACAACAAGCAGAGTGTACAATGGTCAACGATGTGCATAAAAGAATATATCAAAATAGTACAGCACTTTTCAGATAAGAAGAGAGAGGAGGAAAAGGAGCTCGGTCAAATAGAAAATAGGCTTTGCTAAGAAAACAACCACCTCCCATTACCTTTGTTGACCATAAGGAATAAGAAGTAAATGCATACATCCAAAAGTGCAGTAGAAATAACAAGACGAGAGCAACTGTAAAACATCCAACTCAATATCAATTGGCAATGAATGCAGAGGCTGCCCGGTTAATCTCTCAGTTTTTGAGGTATTTATTTAACCGGTCAGAGACAAGCTATTAACACTACCCCACAAATGCAGCCCCAGACTTGTAGGTATAGATGTAAACAAAGGAATTATGACATCAGAACCACAATTAAACAAGGCCCACAAGGGGAAATCAATCACCACTCAAATAGTGGCTTGCCCAAAATCTTCTAAATCCTAACTCTTATTTTAAAGCATCAACCTGAAAAACATATTGACAATGAGTGCAGAGGCCACCGCTACATAGTATTTTTCGAGGTATTGTTGAGCTGTTGTGGGACAAGTTATAGACAACAATTAATGGCTCACAGATGTTAGGCCCAAATAACTACAATTACATAGCTTAAGTTCCTAACATTTAACAAAGACAGGAAAAAATCATTGCATTGTGCGGTTGTGCCATACAAACAGTGTAATTGAATCAACTACGGCAGTACTACATACTGTATATCTATACAAAAGAAAGATAATATTTGGCAGAGTTAAGCAGAGTTAAATAACACAGAGTTCCTAAATTACCACTACAGGATCTGATCCTCCAGATTTTGGAAGGATAATCCACGAAGGAATTGTGACACAGTAACTCCATCCTGAGTGAGGATCATGCGGCCATATTGAGTCCCGTCCATCCTACATTGGAAGTAAAGAAACTTTTACAACTGCCATCGGAAAAAATAAGTTCCATGTAGAGGACAATGAATGGTATGAATAATTATAGGAGTTGTAAAGTAAAGGAGCAATGCCCTCTTAGAAGTTCTACAGAACAAGAGGTTATTGCTCCCTTACTTCATTCCTTTATTTTCATCCCAATTTTCTTCTGCTTATCTCGATTAAAAAGGCCCAGTACGCCAAATGGTAAAAAATCGTAAAAGAAGGATCAAGACAATTTTAAAAAACAACCAAAGCTCTTCTGTGGATACCAACCACTAAAGGTTATCTGATAAATACATAACAGAAAGATAACCACGGTTATTATCCCACTCAATACGCAACATAAGCTAACAATGCTAAATTTCTGAATACCGTGCAGTCAGCACTCAGCAGTGAGTACAAATATTGGATTTGCTGATCAAAATAAATGACACCTCATGACTATCATACAGAAGGGGATCCAATCTAGTCTTACCAACCAAGTTGAAGAATTATCTAAACAACATATGCATCACCACAAAAACTTCTAGTCATGCTGGACCAAAGGTTATATGGAGAGGCCCACTATTCTTAGGCATGTGCTATCACAACTAGCAACAAAAGGATGAGTACTTTATATGAGTACGTTGTATCATTTAAGAGCAGTACAGTAAGGCTAACACATGGGACCCTTGCCGGCAAAACAGAGTTTGGGGGAAGTAGTGCTTCCAATGCGGCTCAAGTAGGACATGGGCCCATTATACCAGGACATGGGAATCTAACCTAGCAAACACCAACCAAGAGGGGAGAACGAATGGTTCAGCAATCGACCTGTCCCAAGCAGACTCTGCTTTGTCATCTTTGACAGCATCTTCATATGAATCATATCAATACAGTTAGCCACTAATGTTCAGACCTAGGTAACCAGCGCATGCTAATACCCTATAAATGTATTTCAAATAAATAACTTGAAAAATAATATTTAGTTTTATGAGATGTTCATTGAGAGTAAGTTCTAATAAAGAGTTCTATAGAAGCCTATCCTAGTGTGCCCAAATTTAGCCATGTGGCGGACCACATTCCCGTTCCCGTTATCGTTCCTTGTACAGGTACGATCCGTGTTCCGGTTAACATAGCAGTTCAGACATACAAACACAGATATAACACATGATGGAGAACACGCGTGCAAAGCAAGCAATCATCACACGAATCAAAATTCTGCAGCTAAATCGGTACAGGGAACAATCCAGAACCACAATCACCACAAATACATTAATCATACGATTATCAACTTCGTACGAAGTAGTAGTAAAAAGATGAACGAAAGCCAAAAAGAATACCCATTTACGAGGGGGAGGGCTCCAGTCCATGCCGAAAGGGAGAGGCGAGGTTCCATCGTGACGGTGCCTCGGAGGAGTCGCCGGCTTCTTCTCCGGCATTACCGGCGGCGGTGGCCTGTCGTCGTCGTCGTCGTCGTCGCCGCCGCCGTCTTCGGTCGTCGTGAAACTTGCCGTCACAGATAAAAAAGGCGAAGAACGAGATAGGGATCCGACGATCGACGGATCGGAGAATCCGAAATCGTAGAGACCCGGCTCCAATCCGTACATGTCCATTTCAATTCCGCTTATCTGAAAATCTTCTCTCTCTTCTTGTCGTTCCCGAGCCCTAGTTTCGATTCAGAGCCAGAGGTGACAATCAAAAATCAGCTCTAATGTTTTTTCAATTAAAGAAGAAAACGACAATTTTGATTTTTTTTTTCTTTCGAGTTTTTGATCTTCTGAACTAATGGGAATAAAGAAAGGGGTTGGGTACTGCGGTTGATGGGGGTGGTGCCAAAATGGGGAATTTTTATTTAACTGTTCTATTCACACATACAAATAGAACACATGCAGCACACAGATTTTGTGTGGGTCCACTTCGGGTCCCACGCAAACAATCCGAGTCGTTCATTAAATGTAAAACATTTTTGTAAGGACTCCCGCCAAAAATTAGCTCAATCTGATATCTATAAGTACTGAATCCAATCATCTAATTTTTCATTCAGATTTCAGGATAATAAAACGTTAGACAATTAGATCAAGTATCTATAGGTATTTGATTTAGCTGATTTTTAGCCGGGGCCCTTGAAAAAATATTTTACACTTGATAAACGGCTCGAGTCATTCGTGTGAGACCCATAGTGGGCGCCACACAAAGTCTGTGCGTGATCTGTGTTCAAATTATCTGTGTCAACGGACTTATTGATTTCCAATTGCTAGTATAAATTTTCCGAGGTTTTTTTTTCGTTTATATGAGATAAGCCCGTCTCACTAAAGTTCTTATTTTTTGTCATTACGAGACTGGTTATTTTGTCACAATACATCACCTTATTTTTTATTTGAAAAATAAGTACTTATTGTTGTTAGTGAAACACACCCCAACTGAATACATAAAAAAAGACAATCTCAATTTTAACTAGATTTAGACTTCATCTAGTGGACGGCGAGATTGATTTTCAAAATTAGTCAAGGTGGATGCTCTCTTTTTTATCCGCTTGCACTTCTTTTCTTATTTCTATTCATGAGAGACGAGAAAGGGGGAAAAAAAAAACTATGGAAATTGAACTCATAAAGAGCATCTATGATCCTTAAAAAATCCTTAAAAATCAAGGGAGAAACATTTTCTTTGAGAACCAAGCCCAAACTCAAATTTCTAATGGCTATTTTATGGTGGCGATGAGTTGATCGTGGTGGTCATCGTGTTTTTCGGTGGTCGCAACAGATGCAAAAGGTTCCAACAAAGATAACAAAAGCTAGATTTAGGCTTTTTAAAGCCTCTAGTTGGTAGTTGTCTTAGTGCGTTGATTGCCGATGGTGAATCATTCAACATTTTAATTAAGGATTAGAGTTGCTCATATCAAATATAGATTTTACATATATTTTTACTCTAATCTGCTTAAAAATTAGAGTCAAGGCCGGAGATACACTCTAATGAATGATAATTTGGTAATCCGTAATTTCACGGATTAAAAAAAAATGAGTGCAAGAAAAGAAAAAGGAGGTTTTTAAAAAAAATCATTTCCGTGAAAAATAAGGGAAATTGCTCGTTCCGGTTTTGACCTCGGTATTGTGTAAGAGATTTTGTAGATGATCTCTGTATTTACGTATCGTCCCCAGGAAAATTAGTAAGTTACATAATGCCCCTTCTACTTGCGAAACGTGCGTGGGGTTGAGGAACATGCGTCGTCTCCTTGGGCTGAACTTTTTAAACGAGTCAAACACGAGCTTGAGTGGGTTCAAAATTCTAATAGAAAGTTTATAAAGTCAAGTACTCAACAGAGAAGGTTCAAACTTAGATTGGTCAGTTCATGTTTTTACTGTAATCTGTGTTGATTTGCTTTGTAGTAGCTATTGTAATCTTTTTACGAGATATTACATGATGTTCTCTTTATATTTATTCACAAAACAAAAACAAAACAAAAGTTTGGAAGTTAATTTAATTTAACAATATGACCAATATCCAAGCTAGATTTGCTAGTGTAACAAATATTTATCAAACTAACTTTTAACGAATCGAACACGAGCTGGTACTCGAGTAATCGGTTCATTTATCAGCCCTAGCTAGTTATAGGCATAGCTAGAATTGAACACTTCACCTCATCTTGCACGTGAAGATTTAAGTTTTTTTAACTTTAGACATTGAAAGATCCAAGCTCTAAGAAAAATCAAACAACAATCTCCTAATATAGTTCCATAACAACTATGCTACTACCACATACACAATCACACAAATTCGCTCACATTAAATATGGGGTCCACACATACTGCACACAATGGGTGCTTGGGCACCATTTTTAATGTGAGAAAATTTGTGTAATTGTATGTGTATGATTAGAGAATTATTGGTTTCATAAAGGGCTCGATCCTTTTCGCAACATGAAAAGACAAGATGGATTTTTTGAAACTCATGTGACAAATTGGTACTATGTTTTGCGGTACTATTATATTGTGTTGAAACTCATGTGTGAAATTGTTTGTGGGATGTGATTTTAGCACTCCAGTTTTAGCTAGTGACATTTCATTTATGTTTTGCAATCTCACATGATCAAGACACAAAGTGAAGGGCCCGTGACTAAAACTGGAGCACTAAAATCAATTTATATTTGTTTGGGCACTTATTTCAATTTCAATCATTCTACAATCACAAGTATTTACACAAACTTACTCACATTCACATTGGGGTTCACACACACTACACTTTCAGTATGCGTGGACCCAACCGAAAAATGTGAATGTATGTAAAATGTGAGTGTGGTTGCGGATAAAAAAAAAGAAAAAAGTGTTTGTGGTTAATAATACTCCACATTAATGATTGTAGGTGAATCGGAAGGTAATGATTGCAGGTGTATTGAGTAAAAGTTGAATTCAAGCGAATTTATAATGTCAGATTCAAAGGGGAGTACGATTATCAATTTGGAGAGTGAATTATCAATTCTTATAAATTTGAAGAGTGACATTAAAAATTTGAGGAGTGGCATTATTAATGCCCGAATTCAAATGAAACTTTGGTTTTTGGCCGAGCTAGCTAACACAATGGTAAAGGAAATTGGCCAAAATTTAGGTAAAGGAAATTGGCCAAAATTTAGGTAAAGGAAATTGGCCAAAATTTAGAATTAAATGTAGTTGGACCAAAGAAATTAGAGCTTGATCAATTAGTTGACTCTTCTTTAATGATGCATGTGTGTTTTCCGTTTCCTACGCTATTCGTTGTCCTTGTGTGTCTTGAATCCGATTTATTATATTTTGTTTAGCTAGGCATAGGACCCAAATGTGCTATGGGAAAAATTATTCAATGTACATCGCCACGTGGTGCTCTAAACTCATCATTCATCACACATATGTGTGGCTCTCCACCACAAAATGATCAGTGGAGCTCACACAAATGTGTGGTACAGAAGAGTTTGAGATGCCGTCACGTGGTGCTATAGGGGCATGGAATAATTACTTGTGCTATGGGCACAAATCAGATGCAGAAGCAGCGATCACGCATGCATAGATAATTTTTGTAGGCTCCATCTCGAATCCCGTACAAATAATTTTTTTAATATATGGGTACAGTTAACAAGTGATAACCTCGTATACAAGTGATAACTCTCATTTACATATATTTATGGTCCCGTTGTATATGGGTACAGTTAACACGTGAGGAACAGTTAACACTGTAATGAGCTGCCAGCTCATGTAGGGAAGCATAGCTATAGCTTTTGTGTCATGGTAGACATATTATTCACAAGGAAGATTTACATAAAATTTGGTAAGGAAAAATGTGTTTGGGTTTATTTTGGATTCTACAAAAATCTAAAAAATATTCATAAAATTTTGAATATTATTTTATAGGGTCTTGTAAAAAATCAGCTCCAACAGATATTGGTAACTGGTAAGTATGACTTTTGGATTCATATGGGTGAATTGAGCAGTTTCGTCCCAACGAATCCAAAAGTAATACTTGCCGATATTCGTTAGAGCTGATTTTTTACAGGTCCCCATAACATAATATTAAAAAATTTATGGATATTTTTCTAGATTTTTGTGAGATCTAGAATGGGCTCAAATGCATTTTACCTTGCGTAGTTTCGTGTAAATCTTTTTTGCGATTAGAATTTCCGGTAGAGAGCCCAGCAGCTGCGTCATTATGAGGGATAGTCCATAACAAATTTCCTGAACCAGTTTCTGTTTCATACAATTAGGGCGGCAAATGAACCTCGCGAGCAACTCGAGGCTTGGCTCGACTCGTTTGGTAATTGAGTCGAGCTCAAACTCGAGTTTTAGGCTCATTCAGTAAACGAGCCAAACTCTCCACACTCTAAAGCTTAGTTCGGCTAAAAAAAGTTCAACTCGTTTTTATAAGCTCGGCATTTAAAGAGGCTTGTTCGTAAATGAACTTGGCTTTGGAATTTGCCCCTCTCTGTTTTCAAGCTCTAGCTTTGTCTTTTCCCTTTGGGGATTTTGTTTTTTTCTTCTCGGCAAATGAAAATTTTATTTAGCTCGAAGGGTTACATCAAGGGGATAAAAGAGATGCAAAGTAACATCTCACAAAAGACAGAAAAATACAAAAAAAAAAGAAGCACACCTCCAACGGAGCGTTGGATGAGAAACACCTCATAGGAAAACTATTATCTCAGCTTACGAATCCCATCAAGGTATCCCATAAAATCCTCCACCGTAATAGCTTAAGGTCGTGTTTGGTTCTCATCCACATAACCACCCTGGTTTTGATAAGATCCACAACCTCCCTAACCTGCGTAGATGCATTATTGAAACTGTAGTCATTCCTTACAAGCCAGATCGACCACATAGTTGCAAAAAAGCAAGTTTCCCATATGTTTTCAATCTAGCATGTGTACTAACTTCTAAGGGTTTCGGCCCCTAGTTTAGTGTTTGTTGTGCTTAATGTAAGGTTAATTTACCCTAATATATATATATATATATATATATATATATACACAATCATTTTCAAATGAGGAGGTCCTTATTTTTGTTAAAATAAGGACCTCTCCATTTCTCCCATTTTCCGATCGAATTTCAATGATCCAAACCGCTCAATGTGTTCAGAACGTGATTTTAAGGGCACCCTCAAGAAATCGGCAAAAAAAATGATTGGGAAGGGCTTGATTTGAGCAGTTTTTATTTGAACCGTTTGATAAAAACATAACAAAAACTGTTCGGATGAAGCCCTTCCCGGTTTTTTTTTTGCTGATTTCTCGCGGGTATCCTTAAAATCATGTTCTGAACACATTGAGCAGCTCGGATAATCAAAATTCGATTGGAAAAGGGAGGTTCTCATTTTATTAAAATGAAGTGGTCCTTAGGAGAAGGGGACTCATATATATATATATACAGAATATATCCAATGAGGGATTCCGCACGGCCTTACCGTGCGGGACTCCCCTTTCTTGAGTGAATTGTGATGATCTGAGCCGCTCAATGTGTGCAGAACGTGATTTTAAGGGTACCCGCAAGAAATCAGGAAAAAAAATGATCGTGAAGGGCTTGATCCGAGCAGTTTTTTACTGAATCGTTTAATAAAAAACTGTTCGGATCAAGCCCTTCCCGATCATTTTTTTTGCTGATTTCGAGTGGGTATCTTTAAAATCACGTTCTGATCACTTTGAGTGGCTCAGATTGTCGCAATTCGATCGGGAAAGGGGAGTTCTGCACGGTAAGGCCGTGTATGTGTGTGTATATATATATATATATATA
>BPLS01000619.1:1056534-1124812 GCA_019656275.1 Rhododendron kiyosumense
CCCCCCCCACCCCACGGGCCTACAGGTAATCATATACCAGCATTTTACGTTTCCGTCGTGCTATCATTGTAGTTGCTGAAGCTTCACCATTTATGAGATGCCCACCACCTGTTTGGTTAAATGTTTGATAGGTAGTTTGAACCACCCTTTGATGCAAAGAGGGCCCAGACCAGAGCAATGGGGTCAATTAACTGGACTTTTTATACACATGCTTAGAATTTAAGATTGCTCCGTCGAAATTTTACTAACATTTTTGCCTGAGGTTTGAAAATAATTCTTTTGATTTCCCCAGTTAAATACTCTGGAAGTACTTTCCGCCCAGATGAAATACACTCCGCTGCAAAAGCCAGCTTAAACAACAAGGAACAAAAGCTTTTGCCTTGACAGAAACCTGTTGCCCAATTAAACCCCATGTCCCAAGCCTCAGCTCCCCTTTCTGTCTGGATTCTATGTAAAATCAATTTGTTCAATTTATGATTCAAATTGAAGTCATCTATGATTCAATTTGTTTGTTGATTTACTTTCTCAAAGATCCTATTTGTTCTTGAATCATGGAATTTCCCCCCAGATTACCATGTCTCTTAATAATATGAAATTCTCTTAATAATATGAAATTCTCACCTTTATTATTATCTAGCGGAGTAGTTTGAGGGCTGAGTGCAATAGAGTTTATAGGAAAATTGGAAAACAACTAGGGTATTATTCTAGCTGAATTTTTCCAACCACCAAACTAAAGTCCTTGCTCCATCCGTAATTTTTTTTCTTATAAACATGAATACGCTGTGATAGTGGTGTTCCTATGACATACTAAGGGAAAAAGAAAAAAAAAAACCATTTCTTGATACTGCATTGTATCAATTTTTTGATATTAGAAATGTGGTTGTGAATGTAGCTCCTTGTTTCACCTCTGCAGCCAGTGGGATTTTGTGTTGCAGAAGTAAGAATAGATCGAGCACGGAATGCTGAATGAGAGGGTGATGGAAGATCCTCGTTCTGTCAATAGTCCAAGAAGGGTCCTCAGTCTCTCTAGGAAAAGGAAGGGAACCCTGTCCTTTCCAGAGCCTGATGACAAGGCTTCTGGGTTTGGCCCGTCTGGAGAGCATGGTCCAAAGCCTTCTGAAGTATATGGCTTTGTTGGCTCCATATCAACTGTTGTTGCTACAGGTATACTTCGCCTCTCATTGTGGAGAATTCTCTTCCAGTGTTTGCTTCTTTATATATCGTTTCCCATTTCTTTTGCTAGTTTATCAGGTTGTGGTTTGTTTTATCTGGAATGCACCCATATAGGATACAGTTGGTTGGTATGACAGCTTGGATATCATCTTGTGTTTAATGGATATTAAGTTCTGCAGGCCGGAAATTTGACAGATGTTTGCACAGTTTTGGAAAGGCATAACTGTCCAACCACAACTTGTCAGTTGTTTGTGGATACTTTGATACACTAGAATGTGTTCTGTGGTGTGAAAAAAAATTGACTATGTTTATAGAGATTTCCTGTTGGAGTGAGCTCGCTCGTTTTCCTCAAGGTTGGAAGCTGTTTGTGATTATTTATGAGGGTCACTGTAAAAGCTAAAAAGATCTTAATTTGCAATATGTTTGATGCTGTTAGTTCTCGTGAGTTGACTCAAGTTTGAGATGGTTTGGACGCAAGCACCTAATGTTTGCTCTTGGGGCTTATGATGGATTTTTGCTTAATGTGTAAGGCCCAAGTGCAATGATGTTGAAGTTGTTCTTTTCCAAGAATGTTAATCTCCTCTGATGTTAAATCTCTCTGATTAAGAGTTCTTTTTCTTATGTATCTCTTTATTGAGCAAATTACATTCATTTGGTGCTTTCTGAAAGTCTGATATACATAATTTTTTTTCTTATGAGCAGTTATTTTCCTGGTATGGGCATATGTTCCTGAGCCTTGGTTACATGCTATTGGGATCTTTTATTATCCGAGCAAGTGAGTAAGATTTGTCCTTGAAGTTCTTCAATACCAAAATTCTCTGTGCTATATTTCGGTATCTGTACATACCATCTCCATTCAAAGCCTCCATAGGTAGAATTTTCGAGGTTTCATGCAAGGTGAGATCAAGCCAAAACTTCTGAATTTTCTTCTTTAAGTTTTTTGAGTTTGTCAAGGTTGGCCTTTACTTGTGGCAAGGCCGACATTGGACTCAACTAAGGTGCTCCATGGATTTGCACCTTGGTGGTTTTGAATTTGGAGGGAAAGGACCTGACAATTATGTAGTAGGATTTATCTATTCTGATGAATTTTGCTGGACAAACAAAAGAGAACTAGGATTGAAGTTTGAGAACATATTGGCGTGTCAAATTTAAACTTTGGATGAGTTCAGAACCAAGACAAAAATGTTGGAACTATGTGAGCCAAAAGTTGCGGAGGTCATTGTTATTCTTGTTACACTCTCTCCCTTCAATTTTCCTTGGGGATTTATCTGTTATGAGGTTTACTTGGTTTTACCTTTCAGGTATTGGGCACTGGCTGTACCAACTTATGCAATGGTTACCATAGTGTTAGCCATTGGATTCTACATTGGCCTCAACTTCATGGCAACCCCTCCTCCAACTTCCTTGAACACAATCTTCGGTGAGCCATAACCGGCCATGCTGTTTGTTTACGTTCAGTTTTTCTATACTATGACAATGTACTCCCTCAATCACAATTGATCCATCTTTCACTCCAAAGCAGAAAACTTGTTGAATGCAGCAAGCCATGTAGTCGGTGACAGAAGTGGTTTTGAACTTGTTATTTAGTTCTTGCATTATTATCTGTATTATCACAACTTGATGCTGCTTTATTCTGCAGATGAATATAGTAGAGAACCTTCGAGCTTTGAGCCATCAGCGGAAGGCAATGAGCAGCCAATTGAGCCCATATCTGATATTGGCATCAACCAAATAAACAATCTCATGTTCAATGATCAGAAGTGACAATCCACCCTTAGATGTACCCATGGCGCCCCAGTATTGTATTATTCCCCATGGGAACGCTGTTGTGATATTGAAGAACTGAGTTTCTCCCAATTGAGAACTGTTCAAAGCGAGAGAAAACAATTAAAGTACATTTTATGCGATTAGCTTGGGATTATATTGCACTGGAGATCAATGGAAGTATAGATGATTGCAGTGGCCATCACACTGTCAAATCCCGTGCAATTTATTGGTGGCGATGCCTTTTTGTTATAATCTGCGTTTCTTTTTCTTTTTTTCCTTTATCTTTTTTGTAGCTTCTCAGTCGTCTTGCTCGCTCTTCTTGTGATGGCTGATAGCCTGATACCGCCTTTTGATGTACTGTGCAATTCTAATATTGTGGCGAATCCTTTCTATTGGCTTCCATGTTGTTGGTATTAACAGAGATCGACCAGAGAGTAAATATCTCTGATTTTTCTTTTTGATATCTCAAGGTGTCCGGGCCAGTTTAGGACTATTTTTGAAGGATTAATTCTACCGTCTGCTAGTGGAGAATCAAGTTAAAGTCGGAGCAAAATTTCGATGGACTAATCCCATGAAAATTGATAGCATCATAGCACATGAAAAATTTCGACTATAAGAACTTTTAAAGGGAGCAAATTTGAGCTTGAAGCCCTGTCCAGGGCCAACCCAATGGTTTCCAAATGCAGCCATAGTACTTAACCCCAATAGGGTGAAGTAGCAAACCTCAGCCCCATATTTCGGTTGGCCGGTAGGTTTGCTCCCCACACAATTGATTAGTGTTCGATTATTGGAGTTTTGCCGCAAGAAAGTCATAATATTTTGTAAATCCCCTAGTGCCAGTGTAGATGGTCTGCATATGACCAGATCATGGAAGGAATTAGTCGAGATGATCGTAAGCTGATCCGAACATCGTGACCGTCGAAAAAAAAAAAGTAGCTCCGTTACTTTACCACCAAAGAAGAGATGGCTTCTGAATTTGAACTCCAGTGCTGTTCAAGAAAAAAAAATTGAACTCCAGTTCAGCTCCAGGTCTTATAATATTTCCATTGATCAATTTTCGGGGCCAAAAATAACTCCTCATGTCACCCCTGATGCTCCAAAGAAGTAAATTCGAAGCTTAACATGTTGAGCAAATTCCTGACTTCAAGCGAATGCCACTCTCAATTCTGCCCAAAACCCAGTTCCTTCACTCAGCATTCGAGAAGAAAATGGCAACTATTGTGGCTTCTATATCTCCAACCCACATCTCTCCTCTGACCCAAATTCACTCCTCTCCAGAAACCAACCCACCACTCTCTCTCTTTGAAAACTGCAATTCAATGGACCAACTCAAGCAAACCCACTCGCAAATTATCCATAAAGGCATAGCCTCTGAACCCGTTTTGCATTCTAAGATCATTGCATTCTGTTGCACTAACAAGGCTGGCTGTATGAACTATGCCCGCTACGTCTTTGACACAATTCCGGAACCAAACGTCTACATCTGGAATACAATGATCAAGGGCTTTACTAGAATAAACTGTCCAAGTTATGCAGTTTCATTCTATAAAGAGATGTTGGAAAAGAATATCAAGCCGGACACTTACACGTTCCCGTTTTTGCTCAAGGGTTATACGAGTGATGCTGCATTACAAAGTGGGAAACTGGTACATGCTCATGTGTGCAAGTTTGGGTTTGATTCTAACTTGTTTGTCCAGAGAGCTTTGGTATGTATGTATTCTCTTTGTGGTCAGATTGATATTGCTCGTGGGGTTTTCGATATGAGCTCCAAAAATGATGTGGTTTCTTGGAACGCAATGATCTCTGGATACAACAGAAGTAAGAGATTTGATGAATCCAGGAAATTTTTCGATGCAATGGGGAGAAAGGGAGTTTTACCAACTTCAGTTACGCTTGTTTCAGTGCTATCAGCTTGCTCAAAATTGAAGGATCTTGAGACTGGCAAGTGGGTTCATCAGTATATTATGAGTGGAAATGTTGATCCCAGTTTGATATTGGAAAATGCTTTAATTGACATGTATGCAGCTTGTGGGGCAATGGATGTGGCACTTGATATATTCGAAAGTCTGACAAAGAGAGATTTAATATCCTGGACTGTTATTGTGAAAGGGTTTGTGAATTCTGGACAAATTGATGTAGCTCGAAAGTACTTCGATCAAATGCCAGAAAGAGATTATGTCTCTTGGACGGCCATGATTGATGGGTACCTCCGGTTTAACAAATTTAAAGAGGTTCTGATACTTTTCCATGAGATGCAAACTGAAAAGGTAAATCCTGATGAGTTCACCATGGTTAGCATTCTTACAGCCTGTGCACAATTGGGTGCCCTACAAGTAGGGGAATGGGTAAAGACCTACATAGATAAAAACCAGGTCAAGAATGATATATATGTGGCAAATGCTCTGATAGACATGTACTTTAAATGTGGGGATGCAGAAAAGGCGGTGAGGGTGTTTAAAAAAATGGCTTGCAGGGACAAATTTACATGGACTGCCATGATTGTTGGTTTTGCCATTAATGGACAGGGTAAAGAAGCTCTTGACATGCTCTCTGATATGCTGAGAGCTTCAATAGCACCTGATGATGTAACTTTCATTGGTGTTCTATGTGCGTGTACTCACAACGGTATGGTAAATGAAGGAAGAATTTTTTTCTCTAGTATGACTCTGGATCATGGGATAGAGCCCAGTGTAGCACATTATGGGTGCATGGTTGATCTCCTTGGTCGAGCAGGGCATCTAACAGAAGCTCTAGAACTTATAAAGAAAATGCCAATGGAACCAAATTCCATTGTCTGGGGAGCTCTTCTTGGTGCTTGTAGAGTTCATAAAAATGTAGAAATGGCTGAAATAGCAGCTAAAGAACTTCTTCAATTGGAGCCTGATAATGGGGCTGTTTGTGTTCTCTTATGCAATATTTATGCAGTTTGCAATAAGTTGGAGAATCTGCGCGAAGTAAGAAATATGATGATGGAGAGGGGAATAAAGAAGACACCTGGTTGCAGTTTGATAGAGATGAATGGTACAGTTCATGAATTTGTGGCCGGGGACCAGTCACATCCTCAATCTGAAGAAATCTACTCAAAGTTAGAGGAAATAATGGAGGATTTGAAGTTTGCAGGGTATTTATGTAATACTTCAGAGCTGTCCCTTGATATAGGTGAAGAGGAGAAAGAGAATGCGCTTAATCGGCACAGTGAGAAATTGGCTATTGCCTTTGGGCTGATTAGTTCGGAACCTAGGGTGACAATTAGAATTGTCAAGAACCTAAGAATTTGTGTGGATTGTCACCATGTAGCGAAGTTAGTGTCAAGAATGTATGATAGAGAGGTGATTGTAAGAGATAGAACTCGATTCCACCATTTCAGAAGTGGTTCATGTTCTTGTAAAGATTACTGGTGAGTTGGATCAAGTACTTCAAGCATTTTGTACTTTTTTCTGGTGTTTGATGTTAAGAGTGTTGGATCTCCTTGACTGTAAGCAAACTTTGATGTTTTCAAAACCCCACAAATTTCAAAGAAACTGGAAATAATTTTAGGGTGTGTAGAACTTGGGAAAAGAAATAGGTAGGAAGAGAAAATTTTAAAAATTTTCCTTCCATTGCTTGGTTTGTAGAGAAAGAGAGGTGGAACGCATGCCCTCATCATATAGCATTATCGCAGGACAAAAACTCTTCATCTTATAAAGTGGAACCCTCTTTACCTTTAACAATTCTCTCGAGTCACAGTCGCGTAAAAAAATCATATAAATTGGTTCAGTAAAACTATGGGTACACCATTTGGTGTAAACCAAATGTAGACCGCGTTCCATGGGACCTATTTCAGGGTTTCTCATAAATGATCGCTCTATCTGGTTAAAGCACTTTTTTAAGGATTTTTGTAAAAATCAGCTCAATCAGATATCAATAAATGCTTGATCGATTCAACGCCCAATTTGCTGACAAAAAAATTGAGCAAAGTATTGATCAAGTTTTTACTGATATCCGACTGAGTATATTTAATATTTTAAAAAATGCTTGAGTCGTGACAAAAGGTGAGCCGTTGATTACTTATACTACCTTTGGTGACCACACCTACAGGTAGCCAGGAAGCTAACCGGGGCATTTTGCTTATCAACGGCTCACCTTGCACCTCGTACTAACCGGACCTTGTCATCAGCTCCACTTCAAACGAGTTATACTCCCTGATCATCCGCATGCGGACATAGCGCGTAATGAGTCTGTAGTTGACATGGTAAAAAATAATTGGGCGCAACATGGTAATAAATCAACTTATAATTCATTTTAATCACATATCTCTTAAACAATATTCCTATTGTTATTTTTATTTTTGCTTAGCAAACACTGCTATTGCAAAATACATTTTGCACATATTATCAAAACACTCTACTAAATTCAAAATACATTTTTGACTATAATCCAAAAAGTTAAAAATGAAAAGCGAAAACACTATCCAAGTTATCCGCATGCAGTTGCAGAGAGGACCTAGTCTTGTCTCTTACAAAGGTGGCTTTTACTGAACTACCGAAGGACAATGTTTTGGATGTGCTGGATAGGCTGCCTTCAAAGTCACTTGCAAAATTCAAGTCTGTGTCAAGGCGTTGGCGTAAACATATCTCCGGTCCCTCTCCAAGCGATAGCTGTCATTCTCATAGATGGAGGGTGAACAAAACTCAACTAGATGAGACCCACCCCACGCCTGATGGGCTTCTTCTTTCAAGATAAGGAAAGTCATAACTAGGGTCGCACCAATTCGTTTTTCTATCCACTGCTAAAGATCAATCTGAGGAACTGGGCAATGGGGATGATATATATATATATATAGATGAGTCTCTTGATTTTCTTGGTAGGCGCACAATTATAGTTGCTTCTTCTAACGGCTTTCTTCTTTGCAATCCAAAACGTAAGTTTCAGAAGGAGTACTATATATACAATCCGGCCACTAGCTAGTGGATATCCTTGCCAAAACAAAAACCCCCAGAACCCTATAGGCAAGTGGCAACTGGGTTTGTTTTCAAAACAGATGACCCGCGGAAGGATTCTATCTCCTACAAGGTAGTGCGCTGTGCAATTCCTAACGCCTGATGTGCCTCTTCCATTTTTTCCCCACTTACCCAGTGAATTCGTCCGCTGTCGTGATTGGCGATGTGCTAGGTGGCCAAAGGTTAGTTGCTTTTGATATGGTGGAGAGGTGGGCGTTTTTGGTCAATCCCTTCTACCGGAGGAGGGTACGTACTCGGTTCGATTAGCTGCCGTGAATGGACTTCTTCACTATGGATTGTCGGACGGTGTAGATATTAACATATGGGTTCTCGAGGGTGATTTCCGCAATAGCACTGCTCAGTGACATATGAAGCATAGTGTGAGCTTTGGTGCCTATGGTTTTCGGGAATATATTTTAGTGGTTGAGTTTTATTCTGCTGATCCACGAATTGTGTACTCATGTTTGCGCGATAAATTGAACTCCTACAATATCGAGGATGGAGTTGTAGAGGCGGTGCATGATATGGATTTTGGTGAAGATGAATGCACGATAGCGCTCTGCAATTGCTTTCCCTATCAGTGGCACGAGTGGCCTCGTGTTCTTTACAGTGCAAGTTCAAAAAAAATTATGTATGACCTTTGCTAAGAGTATTTTCTTCTTCTTCTTTTTTGGTAGTTTTTGCTTACAGTATTTCTTTCTAACAATGATCTTATTTATCCTGTTAAATTAATAATTACAATTTATTATTTTTTTCTACTGATGGTAATGGTGTGGACCATTCTCCCATTTATATTGTTATTATTAGTTTTAGGCGACGTGCCTTGCACGTAGCCGCGTGCTTATTGGTGTTAATGTTCCAACTGGTTGTACCTGTAAGAAGGATCGAGATGCATAATGATTAGTTGGGAAATTGGTCTATGGTGTTTGGCTTCATAATGTGATATGTTTTGTTGGATGATGTAATTGTGCTTGTATAGTTGTATGCATGATAGTGAAAGTAGTAGTGATAAAAAGAGGAAGAAAGTAGTAGTCCTTCCCTATATAAAAAAGAAAATCCTGCCTCTTTTTGACGGGGTGGGTGGCTTCGCGTATTCGTAGACTTTTCTACCCTTCAAAACTTTTTTTCTTCATTGTTGTCCCTATTTTGTGTATTTTCTCTTCAGTTTTGAAAGATCAAGGACCCATTATGTGGAAAAACCACTCCTTCACGTCTCACTTTCTTTTTTTACTTTTTATTTTTGGTAATTCAACTTGAAATAAAAAAGAAGCTAACTGAATATACAGCCTATAAAGAATATACCCTAAAAGGAAAAAATAAGGAAAGAGAATTGTTGTATCTTAAGCCAAGTGGCTACATAGAGCTAGTGGGATATATAAACGGAAGTTTCAAATCCATCTTGAAAGGAGAGGAAACAAACGGCAAAATGGAAATAATCTGGACCAACTGAATTATAACTGGAAGTAGAACAATTGCATGGGTTGCTTCGAGAAATGGAGATGCAAGCTGGAGAAGAAGCTGAAATCCTCACTTCCATAAAGTTCAAAGTGAGACTAGATCCTTCAAATTTGCTTGCCTTACTGTAGTTAATTGAGAAGCCTCAAGGCCTGATGAGCATTGGAGGGGTGTTGACATCCAGAGGCAAGATAACATCCATACGAGACAGGAATCAACTTGACCGTCGGCACCTCCCCCTATGTTTAGGAACAGAATGAAAAAAATCACTAAGCTTCCACCTCACAGAAACCTAGTATGAACCGAACTGAATGTACCACCAAGCATAAACTTGGTCATACAATTCACACGTCAATCACAAACTGGGTTCAAGTAAAACAAAAGTTCTAAGGGACGACCCCCCAAAGATTAGGTAACAAAACAAATGCTGAAGGATGTGAACACCTACAGCCTCACATTGAATCAACTGCATCGCTCATTACACAGCACGAATCAGATTTGGCTAGAAAGTGGCAAAGATAGCACATGCACCTCCTTTATACAACCAACCAGACACCAACAGGACACAAACCAAGCTATAGTCTTTGCTAGAGCAGGACACAAAACAAGGAGTAGCATTAACAGCCCAAAATAAACTTTACACATCTCCCAGGGAGCAAAAACAAAGCACGAAACTCAAACGCAAAACATTCTGTTAGATACGTTCTAATCTGCACACAGATTGGTTCACCAAATTGATGATTTGAGACGGCAAGACAAGGATGAGGCTCCACTTGTACTCACTTGATTCCCTCGCTATTTATTATCTCCTCTCCTAAAAAGGATGAGGCTCAAACACACACAGCTCACTGGGTCACACAATATACGAGGGCGCACAACTCCTGGATGGAATGTAACTGAACTGTACAAAGTGAAAATGCACTTACATCTACACAGCCAAACTTCTCAATGTAAGTAGAAGCAATGCACAACTTCAATTCCATTGTCATCATCAACTACAACTAGCTACTAAGGAAGGTAGAAAACACAGAGATACAGTGCCACTGTGAATATAAAATGTACTACGGAAACATCCATGACTGCCTTAGAATGGTAATTCTGGATCTTTCGACTGCGCCATTGGAAAAAGATCAAAGTGAACAACATACTCAAATGACTCCAGACTTCAACTGGCACCAGGATCAAGTACAGGAAGCCGACAATGGAGACTAATTGATTTATCCCTTTGGCGCGTACCTGGTACAAAGAATTGGAATATCACAGTCAAGCAAGCACCTTGTGCAGCAATTCCATAAAAGGCACAGTCGGGCTTCGCCAAATGACACTGAAGACTCTTAGCAAAATGCTTCACACTAACTTGCACTGTCATCGCATCTCCCCTCTCAACTGCCCTTTGCGTTCGAGATTGAGCACTCAAATCTCTCTCACCAACCGGAACCTCTGATTGCTCTCCAATAACTGACAACTTACGAAACTCAGCACCAAGGGTGATCAAAGCAGTCGAAATTTGCAAGTGTAGGTCCCCGTATTTGGTTATGGAAACATTAAGCAAATCCCCCACATGCTTCATTCGATCAACAAAGTTCTGCAACTGATTCATATCTGGGACTTGAACTAGAGTCCGCGGCAAATCTTGGGCCATTTCAAGAGCCCCTTGAAGTTCAAGTACATCGGATCTTGACAAAGGTTTTGAGATGGGTACATCTTGAATGACAGCAGATTTATAACCCTTGGTTTCAAAAGTCAGAAACGGAGTTGGTTGCTGTGAATGAGGGGGGAGTTTCTTTACCAGCTTGATTTGGAGGCGGTTAGAGACAGAGGCCCCACCATAGCCACTGTGACTGCCACTAAATTCTGCGTAGATGGCGATGACACTACGAAGGGCTCGTTGGAGGAGGGAGAGATCAATGGCAAAGGCAATGCGGTCATCATTTTGGCTGGAGATTCGATAATCATCAAAGAGCGCTTCTTTGCGAAACTGGGCAATGCATTGGACGCCATCGCCATTTAGGAGGTTGTGAAGGAAGATTGTGTGGTCTCGGGTCAAGTAGAGATGGCAGGTTCTTCCCATTTTGTCTAAGGCAGGCAGGAACCTCTTCTCTAACAGGCTTACACCATTGTCAGTGAGAAATGCTTTGAACTTCATCTCTCAGAATCAAAATCTGATTTTCAATAAAAGTAGCATCTTAGATTCTTTAGAAGAAGGCTGACCCATCTGAGCAAAAATAAGCAAGGACTCTTTCCTCCAGATTTGAACATTTATGAATTTCTCCAATATGATTTAAAAAAGGAGGAGGGAAGACCCTCGCAGAGTTCCCCAACAGCATAGAGCTTGGGAAGCTCAGACCTGGTCAAGATCCAAACAACCAGGAGCCCTCCACTATTAGTCTAGTCTAGTACAGTATTTGTTTTTGTTTTTTTTGTTTTCTATTAGTTGCGATGCGAACAGGCCTTTACCTATGGGATTAATTGAGTAGGATTGCGTTAGGTAGCGAGCTTCAGGGTTTTCGACATTAAAAAGCCTATCCGGCTTGGGTTTGCCATGGCTATAAGCGAATCACATGAATGTGGATATTAAATTCAGGAGAATCTAGATGTGTTGAAATGCATGTATGGTAGAATTAGAAGAATAAGTGGACTAAAGCTCCTTAACATTTGATGAAACACCATTGCATATGAAATCAACCCATACTTGAGAGGAAGATATTCATTGTCAAAGAACCAATGTTCGGACCCCTTTCTCATAAAGAGCAGCAAGAGCCCTAGCTCCTCCAAAAGAGAGCTTAAAGAAACACTTTGAGAGAGAGAGAGAGAGAGAGAGAGAGAGATGCGCATACCAGTTGATCGGTCTAGGGTTAGGTTTTCAGTTCTTCAACTGGTTGCAGCTTCGAAGAGAGAGCAGAGCGCGCGAGTTCGAGGAGGGAAAGGAAAGAGGGGAATAAAACAGCATATATCCGAAAGGGTCCCTCAAGTATTAGAGATTTCGCTTTCTTTCTCCTTCTCTTTTTCATTTTCGTTTGACACACTGCTGAGGCACTATAGAAGTCTCTTTGCGGTTCAATTTCGATCGTCTATCTGTTTGGGCTGAATTAGCTTAATTAAATGGCAAATGATTGTGTGCGGGCATGCCAGAAAAGAACTAATTTCAAACAAGAAATTATTCTTTTCAAATTGATTTGAAACAACTAATTTAAATCAGGCAACTGTGTTATCCGTTCGATTACCTCAATTAAGAGGATTTTTCCTTACGGTATCAACCAAATAAAATATTGACGCGCTTCGAATCATAAAAGATGATTGAACACAAACAAATTTGAATTTAATCAAAGGTAAGCTTGTATACAAACACTCTTAAGATTCTATCAAGAATAATGCAGAAATATAAGCACACTGAATTCAATCGAAAGTGGACTTACAAACGACTATTCTTTGGTAAGAAAAAACTTAAAAGAAAATAAAAGAACTTGAATTTAATCGAAAGTAGTCTAACATGCAAATAAGCCTTCAACTTACAAAAAAAATCCTATTCTAAACTAAATACTAATTTACGATAGATCTCTGAGCAATCATTTTGTATGAATTGTCAGATGATATGAATTTTTGTGGGGGGCTTCTCTCTTTGCTTTACTCTTATATTTATAGATGCTGGGCATGCCTTCGATCTTCTATCTCCACGTCTTCGGTTGATGCCCACGTTTGCCACATAAATCGGTTAAGAGGGGCTTTCGAACGGTTACTTTGATATTTCCAGAATTCTTCTCTCTCTTCATGCTTCAATAATGGTGTTCGTGGCTATTTTCTGGATCGTGGTTCTCCTGTTTTTATGCAACGTGAATTAGTGTCATACGTCTAGCTTCCCAAATGATTCCCTGCAATCGTGTCCCATTTCCGTTATAAATTGAGATAGCAATGGCACCGTTCGATGATCACCAGGTTTAATCAACGGCTGAATCCAATCACTTTCTAAATCATCCCTAATTGCTATCCAAACGTCGTCGGTTTTAACCAAAACGATACCGTTTAATATTAAAATAGCATTCTCATTAATCCCCGTAATCCTCTGTAATTTGGACCCAATTGGGACAAGTCTTGTTTGGCTAACGCATCATTTGGTGCCACGTGTAGTTTTTTCATTGGGTGGCACATTTTAGGATGTAAACACTATCTCAAAAATTAATGGTTTAAATTTAAAAAAATTCTTTTGAACAGCCGATATGACATAGGTTGCTCTTTGCAATCTCGCGCACCTCGTGCTACATATTAGTCTGACTTTTTTTGTTTCTCCATTTTTTGATATCTTATTGTTGTACTTCTCCAATCTTTTCGAGTTACCTTTGTTACTCTAACTTAGCCAAGGTGGTCGTTCCCAAGTTCAATTGGCTTTGGTTCAAGTTTTTTTTTGGACCCCGGTTTCTTACCGGTTGGATTACTTGAGAGAAGCTTTTACAATTGCATCTTAATCGTCTATCTTGACAGCCAATTACCCATATTTTTAAACGGATCTTTTTCAGATAAATCCATCCACATTTGTTGACAGAATCTTTTTAAAATATAGACCATTAAACAACCTTTTGAATGACAAAAGATCACACTAATGACTCTGTAATCTAACCTCATACCGTAAGTAAACCTGATCATTTCTTTTAGCTACAAGCTCAACTCAAGTGATTGTTTACCGTGATTTTCAAGGAGGGTGAAATATGGAGCTTGAGCTAATGAAGCAACATTAACACTCGCTATAATAACATACAAAACAAAAAAAGAAGTCATTTTTACACAATGAGAATAATGATTGGAGATAGGAGTAACGAATGGAAAGTAATGATTGGAAGTAAGAATATGAGTGTTTTTTGAGTGGAAAAAAATTTACAAATCTTGATCCAAACAAGGCATTGATTTTTCAGGTAAAAGTTTAGGTCTTTGCCAAGTGTTTGATAAAGTCCCCGAGCTATCAGATTGTACATCCGACAGCTCTAATCTCATCTCGGCAATGAACGACCGAGAGCTATTCATTGCCGAGATGAGATCCGACGGCTCGGATCATGCACAGCACACCCACTTGGTTTGTCTCTATATGCTTATGGAAACGAAATGGCAAAGAAACAAACTAAAAATGAAAAATCCAGAAAGACGAGTAATACTTTCACACGTACACAAAGACGAGAGTAGTTGCCTTATATACACTTGGGGGCACCCGAAGGAGAGATCACATTATCTAAAATACAAAGTTCTAGCTATTTGGTCACCAATTGTTGTCCTGAAAGATTAAGCTGTCAGAAAACGGGCCCATAATATGTACATCACACTCTCCCGCACGTGTAGCCTTGTTGAACGATGCAAACATTCAAGCACACAGAGCAAAATGCAGACGGGAACGAATGAGGACCGGTGACTTGAATGCTAACCGTACAATCTATATCTACAGATTTTCCGGCTCTACAATTACCCGAGATCTTCTGCAAGATGCACCTTGTTCAATATCTCATCCAATGCCTGTAATGCAAACTTGAAGCAATCTTGTGATTTTCTCCCTTGCTCCACAACCTGCACACCGCATTTGTACAAGTGATCGTACATGTGAACTGGGTTATTTACGTCTATAATATTGCACCCATGATCAAGAACATAATTGCGCCGGATATCCTTTCTCCACCGCGAAAGAATATACTGAGGTGGGATCTCCTGCAGGCCATTCTGGTTTAGAATGCTTAGTGCATGCCTACATAAGTACCCTTGAAAGTTGAATAAACCACATACACAAAGCACCTCCCCTTCGGACGGATTGTACATAACCTCGTAATCTCTTGTATCCCTCCTATTTTCTTCAACTTCAGCGTGTTCTTTGACTATGTATGTATTGATTGAACCATCAACGCTTATTTGCCTTGTACTGGAACACGAGTACATCCCCTCGACTTCACTCTGGAACTTCTTAAATATGTTATTTGTGTACAGTTTTGATAGCTGCAACTCAAAATAAAACCTTGATATCAAAGCAGGACTCGAACTTCTCGACCCTACATCAGACATGGCTTCTTCTTGATGAAATTCCCGTAAAACTTGATCATACTTGCAGAGAAAATCTTTCAGAGGAGTACATTTGTGCAAAAATCCCTCGAAAAATGAAGTCATGCCCTCACTTGGTCCAACTGGCAACATTCCAGCCAAAAATATCTCCTTCAAATATACTGGCGCCCACCTTTTACGATCTTCATATAATATCTGGAGCCATTTATGATCCCTAAGTCCGTACTGCTGCAACATATCCTCCCAAGCTGCTTCAAACTCATCCGCCCTCAAAGACTGGTGAACTGCTCTAGAAAAAGCCACCTTAATTGCTTCATACTCATGCAAACCTACCAGTTTATCAGGAACCTTTTCCAGAATACGTGATAAACAAAGACATAGCGAAGCTCTAGGAAAAACATCAGAAAGAGCAGCTTGCATTGATTTGCATTGGTCAGTAATGAAAGCTGAAGGTGGGCGTCCTAACATATATGTAAGCCAAGCCCTAAACAACCATGTAAACGATTCCACAGTTTCGCCTGAGAGTAAGCCACAACCCAAAATCACAGGTTGTCCATGGTGATTTACTCCAGTAAATACTACCAGTGGAACTTCATAGTTTTCTGTCAAACATGTAGTGTCAATCACAACTACGTCACCAAAATAACCATACGCAACCCTACACCTTGAATCAGCCCAAAACACATTCCGCAGATATCCTTTTTCATTGAAATCCATTACGTAAAAGAAGTTTGGACTCATCAATTGCAAATGACAACAGAAACTGTAAATAGCTTGTGCATCTCCTTGTTTAAGCTTCAATTGATTGGACTGATCAACACCAATCCCATATTCTCTATCTTCGGAGTATTTGTTTCCATTATCCTCTGCATCAACAAGAACTGTTCGAAACAACCTAACTTTTTGAACTTCTTCCGTGCTAGTATCAAGGGGCAGTGGTCTTTTTTTTTCAAGTTTCCCAACTCCCATGGTTTTATGGGATTTATAGAACTTTCCACTGGCGGGACTAATCAAGTGGTTGTGCTCTAGCTCAACTTCAATAATCCTCCACCTTTTGTTGTCCATCAACCTGAACTTCACCATTGCTGGACAGCCAGTTCTTGTTTCTGGTCTTGGCCGGTTTGCCTCGCTTTTCTTTTTGAAACCTGCACTGCTGCAACTTAACTTTCCTCTGTACCGTTCTTTACTCTTTCTATACCATGTATTGCTTACTCTGACTCCAAATCCTTGGTCCTTAGCATAACAGTTGTAGAAGTAATAAACATCATCATAGGAGTCGAATTCCATCCCCACAGCAGGAGGAAGGGGGTTTTCTCCTTGAATTGTGACACCTTGACCAATGTAATCTGCCATTCCACAATAGCCTTCAATCTCAAATTCATCAGCTTCATCATCGTATGCAGGTTCACTGTTGAGAGAAACTTCATCCATCTAAAACAGCAAGGACAGCAAAAAGGCACAGAGAAACCTGTAAGCATAGCCAAAGAAATTTAATGCTTGGAATGGAGACCACCATGATAATATAATCAGCCTTTAGAGTTCATCTACATTTTTAGTTCTCATGATGGAGACTCTTAATTAGCAGCACAGGGAACATGGAAAGATTGTCCATATGGTGTTAGAGTTCTTTTATGCTCAGCCTAAAGCCAACGGTAATGAATGCTAAGGAACAGTATTACAGAAAGGCTATAAGTTTGATACTTGTAGGAGATAACCAGAGCAGCTGATTTTTTTTCCCTCTAACCTTGAAATAAGTATATGAAACAGACATAACCCATATCCGAGCCAGAGCATCAGGCCAAAATATCATGGTAAAAGACGCATTCTCAACACAAGGCATGTATACAGTATACTAAACGTTGATGAAGCCAAACACCCATCTTTCTCACTGTGATAAGAACTTGGAAAGAAGTGTTAATTGACAACTCAAAGTTCCAAACTTTCAACTGTAACCCGTCAATTTGTATCTTTTCCTACTCCAGCAAGTTCAAATTTCACAAACATAAACAAACATAAGAAGTATATTGTGTGCAACATTCTTACCCTTTCTTTAATTTATGTTAAGCGATAAAAGAGTTACATTCACAGAGTTACAATAACGGGATACTACATCAATAATGTGAGGTCCGGAACAACCATACAAGCCCGCTACAAAACAATTCTAGAAATAACCCGTATGGGGAAGAAATAAATTATCAGGGAAAGGCTCCTATACAGGAGAACTAACCTCCAAGAATCATTTTCAGCCTTTGGCAAGATTTGACCCCTTCACCTCTCTCATTGAAGAGCAAGTGTGGCCAACTAGACTAGCCTTAGCTGGTTCGCATTCTTACTTCTTGGAAGCTGTTTTCTCCATAAAAGTATGACTAAGTAATATCCAACAGGTTAGGGTATCAAACTTTCCTGTTATCGTGAAACAAAATTAGCCATACACATACAAATCAAACAATTTGTTCAATACTACCGTAATTTCTGTGCTTAACTTAGCTCCTTTGTTCAGATTTAGGGTATTTGAACGGTACATACATAAATTGAATAGCAAGTAACGATTGTGCGTGTATAGCAATTGATTAGTCAAAAGAAATAACAGGATTGTCACCTTTTCAACGAAAGGAAAGCAAAAGGCGGCGGCTATTGGGTGCTTGGTGTATGGATTTGACTGGCCATCTCGCCGGAAAGTCGCCCGGAGAGAACGCAGTGGAGGAAAAGCGCGCGCAGCTTCAGAGTGTACGTAAAGCCCTATACCTCCGATCGTTTCTTTAACAATGTGTCGATTGAGATAGCCTTCCATGGAACGATGTAAACCGGCTGTTCACGGAACCGCCTATCTCGACCGTTCATTTCGACTTTCGACGATCTGAATTTAAATGAATCATTCCGTTTGTTTTGATGTAAAATATTTTACAATGTAAGATATTTTTATGTAAAATGATTTTGCGTAAAATGTTTGTTTTTACTTGTGTTTTCCGTTGTTTGGTTGGAGTTTAAAATATTTGCAAATGATTTTTACTAATCGCAATTGCAGAGAGAGAAGTATAGGGTTTCTAGGTATAAGTTTGTAGAGATACACAGAAATTGATATGGAGAGAGAGAGAGAGAGAGAGAGAGAGAGAGAGAGATTCCTTCCTGTTGGAGAGAGAGATTCCTTCCTGTTGGTGAACTATTGGGTTCCAATTTCGGAAAGGCAAACAGCTAGCTAATGGACACTTCCGAAACTTCATGTCGAGACAAAGGAAAAACAACTTACCGTCATTTCCTAGGTAAGTCATTTTACGCCGGATGGTGGAAAATAATTTACACCGGAAATTATTTTCCTTGTTCTTTATCCACCAAACACCGAAAAATAGAAAAAATATTTTTGCGGAAAATATTTTACATTAAAACAAACAGAGCCGTATTCGAAACATCCAAACACTCGTGGTCGCGATTCACATTCATATATGAACAACTGTTCACGAAACCGTCGGTTATAAAGATTTCCTCGTGACGCTTATAGTTACGTGGTTTGTGAACAGTGGGCCTCGTTGCATTAAAAGCATTAAAAAAAAAATATTAGGGATGTTCTGGCTTAATTACTAGGTCGAATTAAAAAAAATTCACTCAATTTTTCTGGCGTTCGTCAGTATTGTATAAAAAAATTTATGAATAAATCTCCCGGCAAAATGAATCAGAAAATAAATTTAATAACGCTACTACCACAAACACTTATACACAATCGGACAAACTCACTCACATCAATTGCGAAGTATGTGTGGGCTCCACGGTTGATGTGAGTAAGTTGGTGTGATTGTGCGTGGAAGTAGTTGTGGTTATAGAATTATTGAAAAAAATAATATGAACCAAACTAAATTTTTTAAAACAAAAATTAAAATAATCCAAATGTCTGTTTTGCGGACTGCGGTCTTGGCACTGGAAAAAATAATCGTAGCATTAATTTTTTTTTTTTTAACGGATCGTAGCATTAATAGCACCTTTTTTAGTCCCTTTGAGAGTGTGGGTGTTATGGCAATAAATTTCTTTTGGCGTTGATTTTTGGTGATCATATGTTCGTTTCGATGAGAGAAGTATAAAACATACAACATTATGATCAAAAACCTTAAAAAAATTCACTAAAGACAAACTAAAAATTCGAAAACATAAAACTAACAAACGAAAAAAATGAATAAAGACAAAAAGATAATCTAAAGAGTTAATTAGCCCAAAACACCCAATTTAATAGAGTAGTATCATTTTCGACAAAATCCACTTTATACCAAAATATGCCATCAGATTTTTCATCTAACTTCACAACTTCAGCAAGTCACACAATAAATTAGAGTAAAGATAAAACTTGGCTCTACAAGAAATACTCCACATTTAAAAGCTGTTTTCATGTCTTTGCTACAGGCTAAGCACAGATTGATGACTCGGACTCCCTGCTATTGAAGGGTGGAATTGGATACGGGCAACAAAAGAGGTGGCGAAACTAACCACCGTTGGTCATGTTTCTCTAATTTACCGGTAAAAAGTGTTTATATCAACTTGTGAGCATCTCGTCTAACCGCTTGAGTTCACCTCCACCCTAAACTCTGCATCGGACTCAAATGATTTCAAAGCTTCACACTGCCTTGTACACATACAACCTACAAGACTAACCAAATCCTCTGTTTCCAAAAATTCAATACGAAAGCATCTAAAATAATTCTCATTATTTATCTGCTCTCAATAAGGTATAATAAAAAGTAGTCAAGCGAAAAAGCGATAAATAAATAAATAAAAGACCTCCGCAAAGTACAGACAAGGAGATATTGCATTGTACATATGCACATTCAGTACTTTGCCACATGATTTTACACCTTAAAAATTACTACGAAAAGCTATACATGCTTGTTTGCAACGAGACGAACTTTATTCAACGACTCCTTAAGTGCTTGCCAGGCAACCTCAAAAATTACTATGAAAAGCTATACATGCTTGTTTGCAACGAGACGAACTTTATTCAACGACTCCTTAAGCGCTTGCCAAGCAACCGTGTGATGATCTTGCGACGTCACCCCTTCCTCGACAACTTGCAACGCTCGTCTGTACAAGTGATCAAACCACTGAACCGGGTTAGTAATATCGATGCCATCGGATCCAAGGTCCGGTATGTACATCCGCTTGAAATCCTTCCTCCACCGTGACAGGATGTATTGAGCTGGAATTTCCTCCACACCATTGTAGTTGAGAACACACAACGCATGTCTGCATAAATAACCCTTGAAGTTGAAACAACTGCAAATGCATCGAACTTCCATTCCTGCTTTATCGTACATAACTTCGAAATTCCAAATTCCTCTCATGTTTCCATCCTCTTCCCTTTCCTTGACCATGTACGTGGTGATTGGCCCATTAGCGTGATTTTGTGTTACGCTTAAACAAGAGGCCATCATCTCCACCTCCTCTTGAAACTTCCAGAATAAACTTTTTGTATATACTTCTGAGAGCTGTAACTCATAAGGGCAACTTGTTTTCAACATGGGACTTGACTCCTTCGACTCGAAATCATCAAGGGCTTCCTTCTGATACTTCTTTTGTAAAACTAGTTCGTACATGTCGAAAAACTCTTTCAAGGTGGTTTGTCTATGGACATACCCATCAAAAAAAGGGCTAACGGACTTACCCAATTGAGAACTGAACATTCCTGCAAAAAAGGTGTCTTTCGAGTAAACGGGAGCCCACCGTTCTCGATCTTCATACAAAGTTCGAAGCCACTCGTGATCCCTGATCCCAAACTGCTGGATCATATGCTCCCAAGCTATTTCAAATTCATCCACTTTTATACAGTTGTAAACTGTTCTACTCAATACTGTCCGAAAAACCTCAGATTCCTGTAATTCTCCTAAATTATCGAAAATGCTTTGCATGACAAGTGACAAACACAGCCGATGGTGAGCCCTAGGAAAAACCTCCGCAATTGCAGCTTGCAATTCCTTACACTGGCTTGTGATGATGGTTTGAGGAGGACGTCCCAACATACAAGTTAACCATGCCCTCAATAGCCAAATATATGTTTCTAGGGTTTCATCCGCGAGTAGACCACAGCCAAGCAAAATGGACTGCCCGTGGTGATTTACTCCGACGAATGCCAAAAGCCGAATCTCATATCCACTTGACAAGCATGTTGTGTCCAGTGCGACCACATCGCCAAAGTAGCCATATGCAGCCCTCGACCTAGAATCAATCCAAAACACATTCCGCAAGTGGCCCTCATCATTGAGATCCATCACATAGAAAAAGTTAGGGTTGGTCAACTGCACACGGCAAAAATAATTGTACATTACTTGGACATCTCCATTTTTAAGCTTCAAACGCTTGGACTGATCACCTCGGTTACTCAAATCTCTTTCACTTGAGCTTCCATAACATAAAGTATCCACAACTGGTGTTCTATACAACTTTATAGTTCTCACTTCCACATCAGGGGGCTCCAATTTTCTTTTGACTCCTGCATCCATCTTCTTGTGAGACTTGGAATTCTGTGCTCTTTGAGGATCGAATAAATGGTTATGTTCAAGCTTGATTTCGTCTACCCTCCATCTGTTGGATTCCACCAACCTCAATCTTATCATCGCAAGACACCCCGTTCTTGTTTCCTTCCTTCTACTGCTTGCTTCTTTTACTGTCTTGAAACCCTCACAATTGCAACAGAGTACTGCGCCACGCTTCTCTTTGCCGTTACGCTTTGTCCATGAAGATTTAACCCTAATGCCAAATCCCAGCTCCTTAGCATAGCAATTATAATAATGATAGGCGTCATCATATGACTCAAACTCCATTCCCACAACTGGTGGAGGATAGCCCTTTCCCTGGGATACACCAATTTGGTCATCGATTGTTGTGTCACAATCTCTGCCATTCTCATGGTAACTGCTTTCAATCTCTAACACCTGATCACTGTTGTTTATATGGTGGTTGCTATCAATTTCCAGCAATTGCTTAGTGTTGTTTTCTTCATCGTTATTTCCAAACTCAAGCACTTGCTCACTATCATTTCCAATGTCATTGCTTTCAAACCCAAGAACTTGCTCGCTTGCATCCTCAAAGTCAGTGCTTTCAATCCCAAAAACTTGTTCACCGTCAATTTCCAGTTCACTGTTTTCTTCCTCAAGCAGTTGGTCACTGTCTTCAGAACCTTCTGCAATCTGGAATGAGAAACAAAACCCCAAACGTAAGTAAGTCATTTATTCAGTCTGGAATGAAACCAAACCATCAAATCCTCACTGTTAAGTGATCAACTAAACGATGAAATGAAGCTTAACTACCAATAATGGCAATATGATTAGCAAATAATAACAAACAATCAGAAAACCAGAGGAACAAGAAACAAAAACGCAGCAGTTTGGCTTGTGGTTGAACATTCGGAACAGAGTTTGACGATACGGTGAACGTCTCTCCTTGACAGTACCAACATATATTCAACTTGTCACTCCTCATGCTGCACAAGTCAGACCACATGAGATCTTCTCTTATTATTTATAGTACATGTTATTACAATCTCCTAACTGAAAGATACAGGTCCAAAACCGGTGGGTACAGTAATGCTCTACTAGTCTAGTTCATGTTTCAGAATACTGGCCAGATGAATATTCGGTCAACTAACTTCGATACACAATCATAAAATTACTTATCAGCTCCCCACAAATTAATCAGTTCATTGTTCATTGGAAATGCATCCATCACATTATTACTATCCATTCCTTTAAACTTCCATTCAGCTGAGAAACCATAGGAAGTGACAAACAAGATTTAACACTGAAAACAATACAAGTTCCCGATTCAAGCACTGAATATGAAGTGATTCTCAATTCAAATGACTCAACAATAACCGATTAAGTGAAGGGGAAAGGAGAAAAATGCAACCTTTGAATTGAAAAAGAAACCCTAGCAGAAAATGTGGAGTGAGGAATGATAATCTCAAACGCATGGACGGAACTCGGAAGAAGAAGGCGAAATCTGGATTAGAATTGAGAAGACTTACGGAGATGTCGAGATCTGGGCCCGGCGATAAGGCGTCGGCGGCCGGAGAAAACCTGCTGTCGCCGGTCATGGTTGCGGAGGCCCTTGCGGGATGTTGTGTCAAAGCCTGAGACTTTAGTTTTACCCTGCCGCAGCTTTGTCTTATTGCGGATTTGGTCCCTGTTTTTATTGGAATTTTAGATTGTAGTCCATTATCCAAATCATTATTCAGGGCCGGATTGAGGTTTGGGGCACGGCTGACGGGCCCCACTCAATTTTATGTAATTACATTAATATCCTTAAATATCTAATCATGCCCAATAAATTTGTGATTGTATTAAAACAATATGACATTACTATAAATTCTATTTTTTAAAGATATTTGCGAGACTGTTTCTCAAGTTATAAATTTTCACACCCTCTTTTTGTGCGACACACTCCTTTCTATTAATCATTAGGTGAAGTTATATATATAATCACCAATATGTATTATTGTAATGAGCTACAAATGTACATGTAATTTTAGTTAAAGAGATTTTACATTTGTAACTAATTTGTGCCCTCATTGATGTAAAATGTAAATTTCTACATCCGTCCTGCATGAAGTTTAGGCATTGTTAGAAATGGGTTGAAAGGGGACGATTAACTAGATTAGTTTGAAGGCCTATAGAAAATAATTATTTTCGTTGTTCAATTTTGCAAGGGGTTATATATAAATGGGATTATATTTTGTTCATCAAATTTTTTTTACGGCGGGTGAAAATACAGTTGAATTTTTTTTTTTTGTTTTCTTTGCACGATTTTTTTGGAAAGTGAAAAGAAAAAAAAAACGAAGAAAGTAATGAAGAAGGAAAAGGAAATAGAAAACCACGATAATGAAAATAAGAGAGTTTACTTCCTTCTTCTTTTTTTTTAATCTCAAGGAGCAAGTTTTGTTAAAGCATCCAACTCCAAACCAATTGGCTCATATACTAGTTTTGGAGAACTCGACTCGCACCATAATACACAAATTACAATGAAATAGAGTGCAACTATAGCACAAGTAAAAGGGAAAAGCTTTCGAAAATCTAGCTCTGATACCATGTTAAAGCAGCCAACTCCAAACCAATTGGCAAGAGGTGGAGTAGCCTCTAGATTTTATTAATTAAGCTTGGGTGGCTTAGATAAGCGATGTGAGACAAGTCTAACACTCCCCCTCACATGCAACCTGGATGCACGTGAAGGTACGAATTGAGGAAACTAGGAGATTTGACTCGGGCGACCCCTCACGTGCAGTCCGGATGCACATGGAGGTATGAATTGATGAGTTGACTCGGGCGATTGAGACTCGACCACACGATGTGAGGCCACCTAAGATCTAGCTCTGATATCATATTAAAGCATCCAACTCCAAACCAATTGATAAAGAGTGAAGAGACCGTCCAGACTCATATACTGGTTTTGGAGAACCAATGTGGGACAAATTCCAACAAGTTTAACTACTTCTTATCAAGCGGGAAACAAGGATAATAAATCATTAACCGAAAAAAAGACACAAGGATAATAAATAAATTCATTTCTGCTTCTTTTCTCATGCTGCAAACGCATCATTTATAATTGGATTACAAGGGTGAAGATTCCTAATAACCCTCGTACATTTTGAACAAAAGATTGCTCAAGTTTGGTTTAAATCCCCAACAATCTCAAGATTAAAGTAGGTTGTTCGATTGTAGGCTCTATTTGGAACTTGAGAAAATAAGGAAAAGCAATAGTTAGAGTACTGGAAAATTAACGAAAAAAGTTAAGGAGAAATTGGAGGAAACATTGAACTTGTTTTGAAATTAAAGAAAATTTTTGAAAATTTTAATTGCGTATAAAATATTGCAGAAATGTGATTTCTTGTTTTTTAAATGAAAAGTTTGGAGTGGAATAGGTGTTCACTTAATAACATTTGGGATCTCTCCACTCATTGCCAATTGGTTTTGAGATGGATATAAAATTTCTACATGGTATTAGAACGGGGCCCGTTTCACCCCATATTTTATAAAATTCACAATCCACACCCCACGATGATAGACCAGCAAAATGGTTGCACGGTGATAAGACTCAAAAGTGGCCACACGTGACAAATCTCAAACGTGGCTGTACATGAAGGGGATGTTATGAAAATGAATCTCACATTGCTTAGGAGTGGAATAGGTGTTCACTTAATAATATTTGGATCTCTCCACTCATTGCCAATTGGCTTTGAGATGGATATAAAGTTTCTACAGTTTAGAGGAAAAGTTAATTCTAGTGGAAAAAGTTAGAGATGTAAATCCCACAATTTTCCAACAAACTTGAATACATTAAAAATGAAGGAATTCTATGCATTTGTTTACTTTCATTTTTTTTTTCCACGCAACCAAATGGAGGGCAATGTTGGTCTAATAGTGAAATTATATATATATCGCCATATCGGGCGGTTTCGGGAATTCTTAAAAAAACCTCTAAAACCCCCCGAAGTTTCGGATCAAATTTTGATTATCTGAGCCGCTCAATGTAATCAGAACGTGATTTTAAAAATACCTTCTAGAAATCAGCAAAAAAATGACCGAGAAGGATTTCATCCGAATAATTTTTTATTGAACTTTATTGAACGGTTCAATAAAAAATTGCTCAAATCAAACCCTTTCCGATTTTTTGTTTTGCCAATTTATCGCGGACACCCTTAAAATCACGTTCTGAACACATTGAGCGGCTCAGATTATCAAAATTTGATCGGAAACTATGAGATTAAGATTTGGAGAGTTTTTTTAGAAGATTTTTTAAGGGTCTTCGGAACCGCTCCGTGCAAAAAAAATGACCGGGAAGGGTTTCATCCGAGCAGTTTTTTTTGAACCATTCAAAAAAAAACTGCTCGGATGAAGCTCTTCCCGATCACTTTTTTTGTTGATTTCTCACGAAAACCCTTAAAATCACGTTCTGCACACATTGAACGGTTCGGATTTTCAAAATTTTATTAAAAAATAAGAGTCCCGCATTTTAACAAAATGAGGGATCCATCTCTTGAAAATCCCTATATATATATATATAGAATATAAAATTTAGGAGTTTATTTATGTTTCTCCACAAAAGTGTCAAAACCAAACCGGCTTGGAATCGTGAGCGTGCCATGGCAGGATTGCTGCCCAAATTTGTATCAAGGCCTGAAAGTCTCAATCTGACTTCTCACAAAACGAAAGTGCACGGCCTAAAGGTGGAGACCGTGAGGAGGTTCGTTGTTTGCCTTTGCGGGATAAGGACTTAGTATTTCCTAACCGTATGAAAAATGGAAAGAAATATAGAATGAGGCCTAAAATAGAAATAAATGGACTTTATTAACGGTTTAATAAAGTCTGATTACAAGGAAATGAAATAAAATCTAGGCTTGACTAGATTGAACGAGAAAGTAAATATAATTGAAAGATAAATTTGCATAAGCCATGAGCTTGATGGCCGTGGACCTTTGCCAAGACCTTCAACTCTGATATTTATAGGCAGATGTTCCAAGCCTTAAGCTGCTTGAACAGCTTGCTTAGGCCTTCATGTATGGCTGCCAAGTGGCCCTCTTGAGCTGTTTCAAAAATACTCCAATGAGAGGCTTTTCTTTTGATCAAAACGTGCTTTTTACTCCAAGAAAACGTCAAAGGCCTGAAAAATTCTTCCTTTCTGCATAAAACTTTGTAAAAGAGCAAAAAGAACTTCAGCATCCAGGCCTTTGAGCTACTTGTGAGCAGCTATTACTTGAATGGACATCCTCTGGGCCCACCAAAGCTGAGGACCGAGACTTCTTCAAGCCTTCCCACCATTTTATTGGTCCTTGCATCTCTTGTGGGTCCTTAAATCCTCTAATCTTGATCCTTTATGGAAAAAGAATCGAGAAACAAAGGCTCAGCCAGATCTGGGTGAGCTGCTTGTGAGTAGCTTACTTAGATTTGCATAAATCATTTACTAGCAGTTCCAAGGGGTTGCATATATGCCACCTTTCCTTGGCCTTGCTTTATGCTGAAGGATGGGGTCCATTCAGACCTTGAGCTGTTTGTAAGCAGCTTGTCTAGACCTGTCATGCAAGAACATTCTATGCCTTTGAGCTACTTGTGCAAGTCTAAGCTGCTTGTGAGCTGCTTGGGATGTCTCCATGCATAGCTGCCATGTGTCCTTGGTCTAGTTGAGCAGCTTGCATGCATGGATGCTTGTAAAAAATGGATATTTGGGCCCACCAAGGCCAAAAACGCAGGCCTAGTTGAGCTTCTTATGAGCAGCTTATGTGATGTTAAAGAGAACCTTCTAAGCCTTTGAGATGCTTGTGAGCTGCTTGGCTTTCGAGCTGCTTGAGCAACTTGCTAGGGAAAAACTTCTGGGCCTTTGAGCTGTTTGTGAGCAGCTTGTCCAGACTTACCCGGCAAGAATATTCTAGGCCTTTGAGCTGCTTGTGAGCAACTTAAGGCATTTTCCTGCCAATTAAAGGCCATATGTGACGTTTTTAAGAAAGTAAGCCCATCTATTACTTGGGCCTGAACTTGAGGAGCATTATAGGCCTCTTCTCTTTATAAGCCATGCGAGCCCAAATCTGGAAAGAAAACTTGGGTTTTAACTGATTTAGGCCCACTTAGAAGGCTTTATTATTTCTAAGAATTGGCCTAGGCCAGGATAAAGCACTCAGATTTAGTGGGTCAACCCAAGTCTTCGGCCAATCTTGGGGTTCGGCTTGTGATGATGAAATCTTAGACATTAATTTGGCTCAGGCCTTTGCAAACTCAACTCCATCAGTGGCGTTCAAATTGGCCTGATTTTGTGGATGACCGATCATGAGGCTTTTCAAGACCTGAAACCATCATTCAAGGCCTTCTTTTAACCAACAAATTGATTTTCTGAATTTTGACAAAAAATGGGTGTAAACAGTTTAATTACAAGTTATTAGATTCGAAACCTCTATAATGTTATGGCCTCAACGCCTAATGAGGTCAATCAATCGACAACTCCGACTTTAAATGGGCATCCCCAATGAACGGTGAGATTAAAACGTTACCTAACCGAATTGGTGGTTAAATTTTACCGCCAACTGTAGGTAAATCCAAGAAAGGAAAAGGAAGAAAAAGTCTACTAAACTAGAAGCAGGAGTCGAGTGGTGTTCGTTAGATTTCAAAACAAATGGCTTGGGCTCTTCTCTCTCCTCCTCCTCTCAACCTCCCAACCTCCTCTTCATCAACCACTTACCCTACCATCAACACCGCCGCCACCGCTGCCACCAATGGCGGCGGATGCTGGAGGAGGAGGAGAGCAACTAGCCTAGTCATTGCCAAAGCTAGTAATTCGGAGAAAGGCGACACAAAAAGCGAAGACACGACCCCGGAGTTCAATCCTTTCGGCTTCGTCACTGACAATCCCTCGAGTCGGAGCGCCATTCAGCTTCCCGAGAGCCCCGCTGAGGACGGCAACGTTGGCCAGATGCTCTATGTAAGTCATTTCACAATTCAATTGTTCCAACTTGTGTGTTGCTCCAATTGGTGTTTGTTTTGCTTGAATTTCGATTATATACTGTAAGATTTTATACTGAATTGAGCATCGTAAGCTTTGAAACTCGAATGGTATTTGACATCATAACTGTCGTTCGGTTTTTGGACTTCTAAAACACTCGTGGTTTTATTGTTCGTTATGGTTGATATCTGAAATAGCGTTGCCAAGAGGCCTTTGGCCCAGCCGCATACTTAAGTGTAAGGAGAGAAAGGTGGCCAGTAGTTCAACTTAAATAGGTGCTTATATAACTATTCTAACAATGTGACTAAAAAAATGAAAAGAAATACAAAATAGCGTCATTGAGGTATCAAGTTGGTTTATCAGGAAGCCTTTGTTTGCGGTTCGATTCCCATTAGGGTTTTGTCTCAGTTGTAATTTGGAACCTTGTCAGTGGACAGTAGGATTGGTATCGGATTAGTCGGTCCATTGGGCCAGACAGTGAGTCTTGATAAAAATTGCTGTATTGTAATGCAGCATGTAATGGTTCTAAGCTTCGTGTGGCTTTCAAGGATTTCGATCCATGAGCTTTTTGTAAGTCGTTGGATTTACTTGTGCTTTTGGATACAATCCGTTTATGGTGTCACTGGGCTTGTTTATTTACTAATTTGTCTTCAAATTTTGTTTTGGGATTGCAATAGTGATTCCTTTTAGGTTCTAGTTTAATTTGTTCTTTAGACAAGAGTCTGGGGAGGCAATCAATAATTATCTTCTAGTCTGATGGTTCTTGTTAGATCTCGTCCCAAATTGGTTAACCATAACCTCCAAACCTTGTATATGAGCCTGGCTGCCTCTCCACTTATTGCAAATTGGTTTTCAGTTGGATGCTTTAACAGCTTTGTTATGTAGTTGCTTTTCAAAGCTTTTTTATGTTGTTATCGTATTAACATGAACTTCAATGCAAGTATAGAGGTTATCATGACCTATCAAAGATGGCGACTTACTTTTTTGACGGCTCTAGGCTGCAAAGAATTGCTCTTGGCCGCAAAAAAATTGCTCATGGTCGCAAAGAATTGCTCCTTGCCACGGATAATTGCTCGTGGTTGCCAAGAATTGCTCAAGGCCGCGGAGAATTGCTCCTGGCCGCCAATAATTACTCTTAGCCGCTAAAAATTGCTTCTGGCAGCTAAAAACTGCTCATGGCCGCGGAGAATTGCTCATGGCCGCAAAAAATTGCTCATGGCCGCATAGAATTGCTCTTAGCTGCTAAAAATTGCTCATGGCCGCAAAGAATTACCCTTAGCTGCAAAAAATTGCTCTTGGCCACAAAATATTACTCATGGCCACAGAGTTTTGCTCGTGACCACGAAGAATTGCTCCTGGCCTCAAAGCGTCACTACTTCGATGACGAGTGTGATAGGAAAAAATTGTCACCACCACTACAGTAAATGAATCCGTTGAATTTGAGATTGGCTCCCAACGAGAACATGGTTGTCCTCAAATTTTGTTTTGAGATTGCAATAGTGATTCCTTTTAGATTCTGGTTTAATTTGTTCTTCAGACAAGGGTTTGGGCAAGCAATCAATAATTATCTTCTAGTCTGATGGTTCTTGTTAGATCTCGTCCCAAATTGGTTAACGATAACCTCCAAACCTTGTATATGAGCCTGGGCGGCTTCTCCACTCATTGCAAATTGGTTTTCAGTTGGATGCTTTAACAGCTTTGTTATGTTGTTATCGTATTAACATGAACTTCAGCGTGAGTATAAGGTTGTCATGACCCATCAAAGATGGCGACTTACTTTTTTGACGGCTCTAGGCTGCAAAGAATTGCTCATGGCCATCAAGAATTACTTTTGGCTGCAAAAAATCGCTCATGGCCGTGAATAATCGCTTATGGCCACGGAGAATTGCTCCCTACCACGGAGAATTGCTCCTGGCCGCCAAGAATTACTCTTGGCCGCTAAAAATTGCTCTTTGCAGCTAAAAATTGCTCCTGGCCGCAAAAAATTGTTCATGGCTGCATAGAATTGCTTTTGACCACGGAGAATTACTCTTGGCCGCTAAAAATTGCTCCTGGCCGCAAAAACTTTCTAATGGCTGCAAAAAATTGCTCTTGGTCATGAAGAATTGCTCTTGGCCGCCAAGTTTTGCACCTGGCTGCGAAGAATTGCTCTTGGCCACAAAATATTACTCATGGCCGCAAAGTTTTGCTTGTGGCCGCGAAGAATTGCTCTGGCCACAAAGCGTCACTACTTCGATGACGAGTGTGATGGGAAAAAATCGTCACCATCACTACGGTGAATGAGTACGTTGAATTCGAGATTGGCTCCCAACAAGAACATGGTTGTCACTCTAGGCTCCACCGTCTACGTCCTTGGTCGCATCGTTAGAAAAAAAACTAAAACTACAGAATCAAGATGCACTCACTTGGATAAAGCTCAAGACCCATGGGGTAAGGTTTTTGACCCTTTAAAAAACAAGTGGGAGCCCCCCACCTCTGCAAACACACCCCCCCGTTACCTTGATGAGAATCAACTTCGGAATGCGCCCGTGGTCGCCTACTGTGTTGGGACCTCCAACTTCCTAAAATTTAGGTGTCGGAGTGTCAGTGTTGTGTCGTGTCGGTGCTACACATCTACAAAAAGACTTGCATGATAGGCACAACTCTCACTTGGGGCACACGGCCATATGGGTGAATCATGAAGACATCATGCTTCATTTCCTCGATGGCTGATCTCCTCTCACTCCTATCCTACTGAATGCATTTCGCATAATGCTTCTTCATGTCAAGAAGATATTGTGTCCATTCTAGCCAGGCGACAAACAATGACCGAGTTTCTTTCCGTGTCATGTTCATTGATTGTGCAAATGTCGGGGATTGCTGGCCTGTTGAAATTACATACTAATGTGGCTAGTAAAACTTCGACTAGCACCTTGTAATTCATGAATCCACATACTCATTCCCGGTTAATCTTGTCCTGCACAAAAAATCTTGAACAAAAAGTTTATGTTTATCAACATTTATTTCAATGCAGTTCCAATAAATTCAGTATGATGAATTATTCTTGAGGAGTGTAAAGTTGGAAGTTATCCAAGTGTTTACAGTTTGTAGCTGCAAATATATCTGATTTAGTGTGATTGGAGAATGGTACTGGATACTCCTTTCACTGTATTCTCCTGTGTTTTTTTACTTCCTTGGTTTTGAATTCTAGAGGATAGAAGGCAAAGGAAAGGATTTCGGCTCTTACATTAAATCTGGGGGGTTTAGATGGTTTGTGAGAGAAACAGGTAAACTTTACACTACCACGACATTATTACTTCCTTACGGTGAAACTTCCTCATGAGTATTTTTTACACTCTTTCATTTTCCCTGCAGGTTCAGAGGAGAGCCGCCGTGGAACCATTATTTTCCTTCATGGAGCTCCAACTCAATCTTACAGCTATCGAGTTGTTATGTCTGAGGTGTTTTTCCTGATTTCGGTTAAAGCAGCTCCTAATAACATACCTTGATGATTGCAGAAATGGCACGACCATGGTGCTGCAGGAGCATTGAGAATTTGTGTTTTCCATTGCTTTCTCCTGTTCTAGTCACCAGTAATTCAGCCTCATACTTCCGTTAGCAGCAGTACCTATAGCGTGTGTCTGAAAGTGCATGTATAATAATATACTTAAAGAAGATGTAATGCTGATAGCTTCTTCCATTAGGAGGTACGAATCCAATGGTGTGAACGGCCCAGGAATAGAAATTAAATGCTTAGTGAAGATACCTTGGCACTGTTTACTTTTTCTTACTGTGATTTCCAAATTTATTGTCTCTTCGGTGATTCTTATACATTGGTTAGTGAAATCAATTTTCATTTGTTCACCAGATGGCAGATGCTGGATTCCACTGCTTTGCACCTGATTGGATAGGCTTTGGTTTCACTGACAAGCCACAGCCAGGATACGGGTTTGACTACACTGGTTCGTGATTTCTCAGCAGCACATGTTACCTAAATGTTGTTGTGGATTGAATGAGGCATGATCCATCAAATTGCAATGTTTTTTCTGTGACAGAAAAGGAGTTCCATGCAGAATTTGATAAACTACTAGAAGCCCTGGAGATCAAATCGCCTTTCTTCCTGGTAGTTCAGGTTCGAGCAGATTAGGCTGAACTGATAAATTATCATTTGTTATTGCTGATGATATAATTGCTATTACTGCATCTGAAAGCTTCCCAGGTTTCCAATTGGATTTAAATTATATACTACTCACAACAAGTAAATCAGTTGTGAAGGCGTATTATCACACTACCAAAACAAAATTTTCTTTACCTTTCACATTCTTCGTGCAGGGATTTCTTGTAGGTTCTTATGGGTTAACATGGGCATTGAAAAATCCTAGCAAAATAGCGAAGCTTGCAATATTTAACAGTCCATTGACAGTTTCATCTCCAATTCCTGGACTGTTTCAACAGCTCAGGTTAATTTTGTAACTTTCTGCCTCCTGTTAAATAGTTGATACAATGAATCATTCAGAGTAAGCTTACGTTGTTACGGTGCTATTAAAACTATTGGAGTTTAGCTCTCTTCCTATCTCTAGTATACCAGCGGACACAGATTTAGCTAACCATTTTCCTGGAAAGCACTCATGTTGAGATTATTACTCTTTTGCTGTTTGGCACCCACTTTGAGATTGAAGAGCCAAACTTGGTATTTCGCTCAAAGATTCAAGAAACCACCTGATGCCTGATGGCAGTTTCATTTAATCATTAACTTAAAACTAGCACCAAACTCTTCTCGGTGAGGTTGCCCGACATAAATGCATCATTTTGGTATGTTGTCATGCACGAAAGTCAAGATGATATCTAGCTTGTGCAACTGGTGGGGGATCAAAGAGAACTAGAGAAGGAAAGTGGATGTCATTAGGTGCAAGAGATTCAAGCAGTCAGTGTTTTCAGGTTGTGTGGGCTAGTAGGCCGCCCTGGAGGATTTCTTTTCATGCGTGTCATTGTGATGCTCTGGCTTAGGACTTACAAGTCTTTACTTAGCAGTGATATGTTTCTCTGATACGTTTCATGAACTGAAAGTCTTCTCTCCATGCAGTTTTCTTTTACTTTCTCTCCAATTTCACCTTGCCATGGCCCCTTTTAGTCCTTTGTTGTCTACACTTCTGAATCCTCTAGTTATATAATCAGTCACTTGATATCATTTTATTATGTTCTGTAGTTCCATTAAAATCCTTGTTTTGAAGGATAAACAGTACTTATTTTTATGCTTTTTTGGGTCTAAAGTTGTAATTTTCTTGATAGTGTTTGGTTTTACCAGTCACTTGGTACTTCCTAAATCTCTCTAGCACTATCGTTTCATATGACATAAATTCATTCAGTTTTTGGCATTAGTAGACTGATGAATCTTTGTTACTTTCCACGAAAGTTACCCGTACATTGGTTAAAATGGTTCTTTTTACTGCCTTTAGTAATGCAGTTGAATTGAATGAAAGAGTTGATAGGTATGCTTTATCTCTCTAGCAGTATCGTTTCAAATGACATAGATTCATTTAGTTTTTGGCATTAGTAGACTGATGAATCTTTGTTACTTTCCACGGAAGTTACTCGTACATTGGTTAAAATGGTTCTTTTTTACTCCTTTAGTAATGCAGTTGAATTGAATGAAAGAGTTGATTGGTTTGCTTGATCTCTCTAGCAGTATTGCTTCAAATGACATAAATTCATCTAGTTTTTGGATTAGTAGACTGATGAATCTTTGTTACTTTCCACGAAAGTTACTCATACATTGGTTAAAATGGTGCTTTGTACTACCTTTAGTAATGCAGTTGAATTGAATGAAAGAGTTTATTGGTATGCTTGACATGACACTTTATTTTCTACCATCATAACTTATCAAGAACATTGTATTTGTGTTTGCTTGAACTTATTGTGTACTTTCATTGACCCAGAATTCCTCTCTATGGTGAATTTACATGCCAGAATGCAATTATTGCTGAGCGCTTTATTGAAGCAGGTAGCCCGTACGTATCTAAAAGTGCATTTTGACTTGGTAAATTTTCAAATTTGCCTTCCGGTAAATGTACAATATCTTTAAAGGATTATAATGTGCCGATGAATGTACAATATCTAAAAGTGCCAATGTCATTTGTTCATACAAACAATTTTCTGACAACTGTACAATATCTATAAGTACCAATGTCATTTGTTTGCATCAGCTATGAAAATTAAGTACTTCAGATAATTGTGTTTATCTAACAACATGATTACTCTCCTAACAGTTATGTCCTGAAGGTGGAAAAGGCCGATGTATATCGCTTGCCGTACTTGTCAAGCGGGGGACCAGGATTTGGTTTGTAGCTCTATCTTGTAACACTTTAATGACATGTTACACATGACAGATGACACATAGTTTTCTCCACATGTATCTGTTAGTTTCTTTCATTATCTATAAATGAAGAGAAATTGAATTCTGGGGTTTAGGTTAGCGAACTCATCTTTAAATTCTAACTGCCCCGTTATATGCCACCAATTTTTTCTGAGCTCCATTATGTCATTTTGAGGGTGTATGCTGCATATTACAAATCATTTTGCATCGTTCAGGCATATTTTTTTTATTTTAAGATTTGAACCATACAGAGACAGTTTTTTAGTGAGGTAACTACATTCTTCCAGTTCTAGTTAGCAGTCAAGTTGCTCATGTATGGATACCAAAGAATTTAAGCATAAGCAAATGAGTTAAAAATCTTATTTTAGATCATGATGTTTCAGCTCTGCTTGAAGCTGCAAGAAAAGCCAACTTCAGAGGTCTCTCAAGCCAAATAGCAGCTGGTTTTGGATCTGGAAGGTAGGAAAAGTAACTAGTAATCAAGATTTTGTTGTGCGTACCAGGACGTATTTAGACTCTAGTGATATTGTTGTGGAATGTTTTGACTCTTTGACTTTGCTCTAACTGCGTTGAGCTGGAGCAAACAAGACAGCTGCTACCAGCCCACCATGTTAACACAGCACTATGAGTCTTGAGCAAAGGATGAACCAATGTTTTACCACCAACGCACATGCACGCACAAAAGGAATCACTTCCCTGAGACAAATGTTGTTGGTGGTTACGTTAATGGCATTCAAGTTCAATGAAACTGAAGAGAGAGTGAGAAACAGAACGTGAACAAGATTCTAGTACAAGCATCTTTTTTGTCAGTTATGTTTTGATTGACTTTAAGGGAAAAGTGTACCACAAAGGTTTTGTTATTTGTTCCCTCTTCGTTTGATTTATGTTCACCCTAGTACTAGATGAAGCACAACTATGCTTATTGAGGCCTCTACTTCAAGCATCAGAGCATTACTTTCATCCGCTACGGTCAATAAGTCGGTACGAGGAGTTGCACATGGGATGGCCAGCAAGAGACTATGTGTTTATAAATGTAGACAAGGTAGCTCAAAATCATAACTGAACTTAAATGGTCTGCCAACCTTCAACTTGTAAGTCGCCATATCCACGTGTATTAAAAATTTTGCCACATGTGCTGTTACAACCATTTGCCTTTTGCAACATCCAAGTCAATAGGGTACATAATCCATGTTACCTTAGCTGATTATAGTATATCAGTTTCCGTCATGGAAACGACACTTGTATGAAAACGTGATATGCCGCTAAACCCGCATTCTTATTCTGTTCTTGGATTGTTAAAAATTGACTTCTTCACATCAGCTGGGATAAGCCATTATCCATGTTACCTTAGCTTGATTCGGTTTTCTAGTATAAACAACACTTATGCAGGCTATTCTCGGTGCTTAAAGAAATTTACTGCAAAAACTTGATGGTACTAACCCTGCATTCTTCATATGTTCTTGGATTGTGGAAAATTGGCTTCACCGTCAGCTGGGAAAAGCCGATATTAGTTGCATGGGGAATAGCTGACAAGCATTTGCCTCAGTCAGTGGCAGAAGAGTTTCAGAAAGGAAACCCTTCTAATGTCAAGCTCAATCTTATAGAAGGTGCTGGCCACATGCCACAAGAGGATTGGTAAGTAAATCCATTCCAACATTTACGATCATCTAACACAAGATTTATACAGTTGCAATTTCTGACCGGTATACCGTATCAACAGGCCTGAGAAAGTTGTGGAGGCTTTGAGAGTGTTTTTCTAGTTTCAACATCCAACGGGTACGTCACCCATGTACATTCAAAGTTGATCTTGTGCAAGTATTATCTTTTGGTTGGAAGGTACGGGATGCTTACTTCATAGAGTGTAAAGATTATGTATTTACAATATGTCTGAACTAAACGGGGTAATCAACTAATTCGGCTTATGTTCTCATTCAAGTGAGTGAAAAAAATATGGATAATCCGACACGAATCGCATCAATTTCTCGGTAGGTTATGGAATGATTCAAGTTTTGGCCTTCTAGAAAGAATTTAAAATCGAGACTCATTGGACTGATATTGTCAAACGATGAAAACCAAGAAGAAACCATTCATCTGATTAGTGCAGGCTTAAGTTGACCCAGCAAAAAAGTGAAAGGCACGATTTGTTTGCATTTTGGGCTTAAACGTCAGCAGTTTAGATAGAGAAATCTCAACCATCAGTTGGACAGTTTTTTTTTAATAAGTATAGAAGACTTGGGTGAAAGAGCGGCCGGGTTGAATTCGTCGCGAAAAAGACAAAGGTAGGATTTTTTTTCAGACAATCGAAACTTCTCAGCTTCTGAATCGGAATCCCGAATTTAGCAAATTCGGATTCACAAGAAAAGTTTAAGATAAGGTTAATCTATGTCTCTCTTTCGGACATAGGAAAACCATAAGCAACTTGCAAAATCTCCATCAAGTTTTCGTGTGCGAAGACCTGTTCCTTTGTCTTTCTGCTAGTGCGAAAACAGAGGTTTATGGTCAAAATGTGTGGACGCGTTAAATCTGTGAAATGGCTGTCCATTTCCAACGTTTTTTTTTCATTTAGGGAAAATTTCAAAATAGCACCTGACCTTTCACACAAATCACACACAGACACTTGACCTTTTAAAATTATCAAAAAAACACCTGACTTATTTAAAAACCCATCAATTTTACACCCGCCGTTAACTTTCCATCCAAAACAAACGGAAATGCTGAAAATGTGCATTTTGGCACGAATATTGGCAAAACAAGATTAAGGCTCATTTTGGGAAAACACAATATTATACTCATAAACAAGAAGAAAAAAACGCATTGTTAGTTTTGCGTCAATACGAATCAATAAATTACAAAAATTACTTAACTTTTCAATCCAAGCCCACCCTAAATAAGGAATCAAGCTTTATTTAGTAATTAAATACACATAACTATGCAGTCAAATAAGATTACTCCGTATTAAAACAAAGGAAAAAGCAAAAACAAAAAATATAGAATAGTCAAGCTTAATTTAGTAATTAAATACCCATGATTTGGCACTTTTCACACCTACCCATGACTATTATATGTTTTTTGTTTTTGCCTTTTCCTTTATTTAATACAGAGTAATCTTATTTGGCTGCATAGTTATGAGTATTTAATTATTAAATTAAATTAAGCCTTGTCAAAAAAAATTATTATATTAAGCTTGATTCCTTATTTAGGGTGGGTTTGGATTGAAAAGTTAAGTAATTTTTGTGACTTATTGATTCATCTTGACGCAAAACTAACAAATGCGCTTTTTTTCTTTTAAATAAAGACAAAAATTAAGTTATTAATTAACTTTTAAAGCCAAATCGAGTCTTAATCTTGTTTATGAGTATAATATTGTGTTTTGTCAAAGTGAGCCTTAATCTTGTTTTGCCAATATTAGTGCCAAAATTCACATTTTCAGCATTTCCGTTTGTTTTGGATGGAAAGTTAACGGCGGGTGTAAAATTGATGAGTTTTTAAATAGGTCAGGTGTTTTTTTGATAATTTTAAAAGGTCAGGTGCCTGTGTGTGATTTGTGTGAAAGGTCATGTGCTATTTTGAAATTTTCCCTTTCATTTAAGGTATTGCCTGAGAGAAAATTGATAATTCTGTGCAAGACCCGTTCCGGGGCTTCTAGCTTAGTTGGTTGTGTACCAGCACTTAATTGTTAGAGCATCCACAGTGGAATAACCAAAAATCAATAATCAAAAGTTGTCACATCATTTTTTGGTTATGCATTTAAGGGGTTGCTAAAATTAGCAATGTAGAGGTCCACAATGGTACAATTAAATTTGAATAACCAAAATTTGCCATATCACATTTTCAATTTATAAAAATCTAAAAATTGTGAACATAGAAAACAATTTTTTAAAAATAGGTTTCAAACTAATAAAAATAAGTTATTAGAAAAAGAGAAAATAGTTTTTTGAAAACTTTGATTTAAAAAAAAAAAACAGTTTTCGGGAAAAAGTTAAAAAAAAAAACAGTTTTGAATAAAAAAAAAGTTTTTTTTAAAGAATAGTTTTTGAAAAAAAAACCGTTTTTGCAAAAAATAGTAATAATAATAAAATAAAGTTTTCGCAAAAAAAAATAGTTTTTGCAAAAAAAAAAAACTTTTTTTAAAAAGTATTTTTCTTAGAAATATGTTGAAAATGGAAGAGATAAAATGTTTTTGTATACTGATGGTGTACTTAATTGAGAAAATATGGAGACAACTAAATTTGATTATTGGAAAAAGTTGCTAGTTTTGATTATCCAAGGGCCAAAATTTGATGAGTTGCTAAGAGGTTGTTAAATTTGATTATTCCAATGTGAGCTCTTTTTTGAACAAATGTTGCTAATCTTAGCAACATTTTAGTTTTGATTATACCACTGTGGATGCTCTTAGGAGGGTCTCGGTTCGAGCTGATAGAACAACATTGATGCTCGTTGTAGTAATTTAACAAACTAACATCCTATCTTTTGGGAAAAAGAACTTACAAACTTAACTTTTGCCTTTGACTAGACCGGAGAGGGGAATAGTCGAGGTGCTCGTAATCGGACCTAGACACTTTGGGCCGTCAAATCAAAAAAAAGAAGACAAATTGTTGCCTTCGTATTGATCAACGTATACCTAGTGCGTTTCTTTTTTGGGTAATGCAAGGTGCTTCGGATCAACTTGTCCGCACCTCGAACTAATCCAACAACCCCCCTCACACAGCCGTTTCACACACTTACGAGCAGGGACGAAGCCGAAATTTTATCCTAACAATGGCGAAATGCATACTAAAAAATAAAACTGTAGGAAAAATTTAAGTAACATAATAAAAACTATAGCAAATGATATTTGTCATTTGCACCTAGAGTATAAAAAAAGAATAACTTTAATTTAATCTATCACTAAAGTGAGCATCTTGAATTGTGTCTAACCCTCTTTCATGTCGTTAAAAGTATCGATGATAGAATCGACATAAGGGGTGGGCCGTCCCTCAATACATACCAGTATATCACACAACCACTACTGCAGCATTTGAGTCATGCACGGTACACACCTTTAGGTTAAGTTGTTTTAGGTTTTGTTTTCTTTCTTTTTTGTCTTATCTTATAGAGTACTTTGCAAAAAGCCAAGTGTGGAATTTTTTTTTCCTTAATTAGATCTCATCTTTTATATTATTTTACTCTGACTCATTGAATTTAGTATTTTTGGTCTCCTTCCTTCAAAAAACAAAAATTTAGACGATTAAAGACTAGTATGAAAAACAATGTAAAAAATTTAGTGGTGTCAGGACTATATATGTTGGGGTTTTTTTTTTTACATATAATATTGCATTTTCTAAAATTCTTGTTGTGGCAGTCACCGTCACTAGACTTTCCTGGCTCTATCTTTGCTTATACGTGAGGGTGAGGTGTAATTGTGATTGACATGTGGACAAGTTCTGAAATTTGAGAGCTGTGGTGCATGGACTTCAGGTTGGTGTTGTGCAGTGAAGTGCATAGCACCGTGTTGCGCACATCTGAGCCGTCGGACGGCTTGGATCTCATCTCGGCAACCAACGATCGAGAGCCGTTCATTGCCGAGAAGAGATCCGAGCCATCCAACGACTCAGAGGTGCGCAGCACGATACTGCGCACACCACTGTACAACACTATCCCCCAATTCGTGTTGCATGCACGTGGTATTGGTCGATGTCCACCTGAATTGAATACACTAATAAAGGAAGATTGGACACTCTTGTTTCTCTATTTTTGATCGATCCCCGTTTTATTTCTATTCTTGTACTCTTGTAGTAGTATTGGTTTGGAAACCGGAGCCAATCCATTGAACATGGAGGATACTCAGGGGGTGTTCGGACAAATAAGCCACTTTGGCTTATTTTTTGTCCTTATTCAAAAAATTTTTGCATCACTTGGCTTATTGTCAATTTTTTGGAGATTATTGCATCCTCACGACGAGAGGAATCTAAAAAGTAAAATTTTTTGACCGAAATCCAATTTTTTTTGAATAAAGACGAAACAAGTGGCTTATTGGCTTATTTTTGTTTTTTTATGGGTTTGTTTGGCTCATTTTTGGCGGGAAAGCCAGTGGCTTATTTAGGAGAACAAGCCCTCAGGATAGGGATGCATTGCCAGGTTACCGCGAAATGCATAGACACAGAGCCCAAAATCCGAAAAGGAAAAAAATACCATTGTCTCCTTCTACATTGTTTTCTTTCCCCGGTTACAAAGACTGGAAATTAATGCTGGTATGGTACCGAGTCATCTTTGTCGGGGAGTTTTGCCCCGTCATACCACACCAATACTATCTGTAGGTGACCCCACATACCTATAGGACGTGTTTGATTGAAGATTTTATTTTGGGGGATTTGTAATGAGATGAAATTAGGATTGAAAATGAGAATGAGGTGGAATTATTAATGAGGGGATGAATCATTTATTCATATTTGTTTTGTACAAGTTTAAGATTGAAATTGAAATTAAGAATGAGGTGGAATTGTAAATTAACATGTTTGTTTTTGTTAGGATTGAGATTGAGATTGGAATTGAGGTGGGTTTTTATGAAAATATGAAGGGTATAGATGTCTGACCATCTCCAATCCCATGGGATAGGATTAGCAAGAACAACTCCCCTCCTTGGGTTGGCTAATCCTATCAGTTTGGGGAATTGAGAATCCCATGGGATTCCTAATCCAAGCCTCGAAAAGCAAATCAAACAAGGTTTTTTTGGGACAGAGGGAGTGTGCTGTGCAGCTTCGTGCTGCACAGCGTGCTGCACGGCCTCCGGCGAGGCTTTTCCGGCATCGGTTCGACGATCGGAGACGTTCACCGCATAGAGCTCGTCGAGTTCTACATTAACACCAAAAATCAGCTTGATCAAATATTGTTAAGGGCCTCATCGGAACATATATAACTTGAAAAAAAATGAATCCTAATGGATACAAAACACTAGATCAAAACCACTAAATCCATTTTTTTCAAGTTATATATGTTCCGATGAGGCACTTAATGATATTTGATCGAGCTGATTTTTAGTGTGCATGTAGAACTCGACGAGCTCTATGCGGTGAACGTCTCCGATCGTCGAACCGATGCCGGAAAAGCCTCGCCGGAGGCCGTGCAGCACGCTGTGCAGCACGAAGCTGCACAGCACACTCCCTCTGTCCGTTTTTTTGAGACTAGACCACCTTAGTAATCCTATCCCATGTCTCAATCCCGCTGTCAAGCACGCCCATAATGGTAGGACCGAAAACTTCCAACCACGTGTGTCACTTCTAATTCAAGAGATTTAATTTCTTGGCATGTGCGTCACGTGCACCATTAATTTACTGGTGTAATACAGCATTTTTGGCATATTGATATCCTCAGCTGCGAAATTGCGATAACTATATTCCATTTGAAATACTCCCTCCGTCCCAGTTTGTTTGTCCAATTTCGACATACGTGTCTTTTAAAAAATTGTCTATATCTCACGATCTATAATGTTTTACATAATTTTGAAAACATCATATTTTAGATCTAATTGAGATCTATCAAACAAGATCCATATTGCATATAAAAAACATAATAAATTGAAACATATAGACAATTTTATAAGAGGTCCCAAATAGTGAAAAGAGACAAACAAATCGGGACGGAGGGAGTATTATATAGTACGTACTACGAATATAGGTACTGTAGAGAAAAATAGAGCCAGTTAAATATATATAGTCACGATTCATGGACCCCATTTCCAATTAAGGAGACTTATTCAACAATAATTCGATATTTTCTAAGTTGAATTCGACATGCTTCTAAGTCTTTGAAAATGCTAGTTTAAGGGAAAGTCTGGTGTCACCGTATTTTATACTCCATAGACATATTTGTGGTGGTTCTCACACATGTGTTTGTGTGGAGCCTCTCACACTTGTGTCTATGAAGTATAATATGCGGTGTAAAAATGTGGTGTCAATAGCATTGCTCCTAGTTTAAATTTGAAAATGGCTTCTATGCTATTTGGGGGGCTGCACCCAGTGCAACCCGCCAGTTCGCGTCCGTTTTAGTGATTGGGTTCATTAGAGCTCGTTGAGTTCTATGGTCATGTCAAAATCAAGTTAATTAGATACCGAATAATATCTCGTCGGAGTAAATTTACATGGAAACAAAAATGAGTTGCGAACACTGGATTATTGCTTAGGGAGCCCATTTTTCTCGATATAAAAATGTTTCAATGAGATAATATTGGATATCCAATTAACTTGATTTTTAACATGACTTTAAAACTCAACGATCTCGACAACACGAATGAACCCGACCATTGAAACGAACACAAAATGGGGAAAGAACTATTGGACTGCACAAAACAAGATTGCGCAGCCCCCCCCCCAAAATGGCAGAAAAGCCGTTTCCTTTAAATCTCTTACATTATTAAAAAAAAATTACATATTATTTTGCTTGTGCAGTCGGACCTTCACGACTCCTCGACTATTCGTGTGGGACCAATCCTATTCTCATGTACTATTTCTAACGGGAAGCAAACAAATGTGCTGGACGTGATTTGATTTTTTCCTAAAATATTTTACAGAATGACAAAATAGATAATTTGGATCACCATATGTGGTGGCCCGCTTCTTTGTTTTTTGTGTGGCAAATGTGAGAAGTTGTATTCAACTGTGAGGCAAAAACTTACACAATAGAGAAGAACCCCATGGGGGCAAATGGGCGTCCACAGACCGGACAAACCGTTAGAGATGGCAATCAGAGCACAATATGTGCAGTCTTATTTCAAACTCGCAGAAAATAAAACTAATACCAAGCACATGATTAACAAACCACTGAACAAAAAAAAAAAAAGCAAAAAAAAAAAAAAAACTCGCCTCCGTTATTGAACAACTCTTCTCTTGCCTAGCCCTCAATCGATCAAGCTCCCAAGTCGGCGACCCATGAAACCACCGGCGACCACATGACTGCAAACCTAGAAGTGGTGCGGTGGCGAGTGGAGCAGCAACGAACGACAAGCGGTTTTGGTGGAGAAGGAGGAAGGAAAACCAGATCTGAAGGTTCCCCTCCCGCCGCCCATATTTGGGTATAAACTCAAGGGGGAAGGATCTCCTGTTTTTTAGAGAGGTGCTCCTACGTAACCTTGTGATGGCCCGCTTCTTGATATGTAAATTTTTATTGAAAAATGGATGAGTGAAAAAGAAACGAGGGAGTGCAGCTATAGTTTTAGGACTGGTTTCTAAAACTAGTAAAAGGTTGATCCCATGGGCGTTCTCTGAGGTGGACTGGTGGAGTACGTTGGTGATGATACTGTAAACAACTTGCCAACCTAGCCGTAATAAAGAAATTTCTTGTGAATCTCTTATTAGTCTCGGTATGGATGATTTGCTTTGATCAGACTGAAAAGAGAAATAGTCGAGGCGCGCGTAAATTGACTCGATGTACCTCAAACCATTGTACTAGAAAGGATAAAACCCTACTGTAAAGTGTAAACAATGTTACAAGAGCATGTTTTTGTAGATTCCCTTTCGCATATAAGCATGCGTAACTACAATTGATAGATACAGTATATTAGTAACAAGTACGTGCTTGTTGGTAAAAGTCTTAACAACTTTTTTTTTTTTTTAATAACTAGATAGATGTTCGGGCCTATTTGCGCGCACATGTGACACCAAGGTTTAAAATGTTTGGCCTTTATGAGATTCAAATTTGTGGTTAGAGACAATTCTTTTGCATTGTTTTTTCGTACCCACGTGAAACTCATTGGGCTAAAAAAGTCTCACTAACGTACAAAAGTTTCATCACACTTTAAACTTTGAGAAGAATCTAAAACAATCGTGGAAAATGGCTAAATAAGGACAAGTTAACATCCAATGGGGATCTTAGTAGATACATGTCGCAAGCAAAGTGTTGGAATTTTAAAGTTCTTGATGGAGAAAGAATACGGAAAAACAACAAATGAAATATTTTGAACTTTGATAACTACATGAATCATTAAAAATTTACTAGTATGGTAGATCAACCGGTTGATTCTCTTACTAAGTGTGATGTGTGATGTGTTTGGTTGAAGCCTCGTTGCAAGATGTAAATAACTTCATTTTCCTCTTATTGTGTTTGTAGAGATCGTAAGAAAACTCATGAAGCAATCAAGAAACGTTCAAGATGTAGGAAAAGTCGCAATTTTTAATTGTCTTATGGTTTCTTTTTTTGTCTCCTCTCTTACATCATTTCTAATAGCCCAAAAAAAGAATCATTGTGCCTTTTTTTTTTAGGGAACAAGGATGAGATCGCTAAATTCGAACACAAACCGATGAAGAGGAATTGCGAAACCCCGACAATCATTTGGCAAGTGAGCTACTCATCATAAGAATTTCACTAGGTTAAGGAGTTTCTCAAATTCTTATCCTTGACACTTTGCATTGAGAAAAACTCATTTTGAAAATATATTTCACAATTCACATCCAACCATTTAAAAATAGATTTTTAAGAATCTAGAATGCAAACTAGGGTTCTGCCAAATATCTTCTAACCAATAAATTGGTTTATCTAATGTCAATTGAATAAACTATCTTCTTCCGTTCGTCACGAGGAGAGAAGATACTTTTTAAACCAAAAGAAACTTCAAGGAACAAAATCCCTCACCCTTCCAAATTAATGTTGGTAAATTTTCATTGACCACAAAATATTTTAGAGAAAAACTTTTTTACAAAGCAAACCCGTAAACAAAAAAACTTTGTTTATGGCGCTTAATCACGTGCGTCCAAAAGTGTTTTGGACAGATCAGATTTAAAAAAAAAAAAAACTATTTGCGTGAATAGTTAAACTATTCTCTAGCGAATAATTTTTTTAAAATCTGGATTATTGATTGCTGAAATGAACAACTGAGATTGCTCAGCTCCGTAAAGAACCGTTTTACAACGGCTCCGTAAATAAGCTTTCTCTCTATATTTTATGGTGTTTACAAGAGATTTTAGCATCTTGGCCCCTCCCAATGCTTAACTATTATACTTTACCCCTTGTACTCTAAATTACTATAGAAAAAAAAAAAAAAAAAGGATTTGTGTTCGCCACACGTACCAGCAAACGTTGAAAACACGATTCTGGGTCTGAAAATTCGTATCCCAATTATTTACCTAACAAAAAGTTGCTACAAAGTAGTACAAGCTTAAAACACGACTTTGGGCACAATTGAACATGGAGCCTTTCAATGAATGTACATCTACAAGTATTGATCGAAGCGCTCGTTTTAGAGTTGTGCTCTTCAAATCGCTCTTTACCAAAATAAAAGACCAGAAACAATTATACAGTGCTTCTGGGGTTATGGGGTTCCACACTACACGTGAAGATCTCACAATAATATGTGGTGAGAAGAGACTTGGAGCACCAGTGCCCGCACTTCATGATCTCTTCGAAGACTTACACTGGTGAACCCACAACCTACCTGCCACGTGTCACAACTCAACGGTCACCTCCTTACCCCACAGATTTTTGTTTTTGTCGCTTGCTTGTACTGTTTTTGATCTTAAAAGGGACATCACATATTCACATGTATTGTGTCCGGAGAGAGAAAGAGAGAGAGAGAGAGAGAGAGCGCAAATCAGGCTAGCAAGAAGGAGAGGCCAGGATTTCCCACCAATCCATTCTAGAGGGTAAAACCCAAGCCCTTATCCTATCTTCTTCAAAATCCCTCACAAAATTTCCTATCCCCTAAAAGCTCCTCTTGGTTTGAAGCCCTCCTTTTCACTCTCTTTTCCCTCTGTTTCCTCTCTACACTCTCCCTTCATATCTCCTTGTATACGGTTCACAATTTCTTGACCATCATCATTGACGTCACTTAATTTTGCTTGAATCTTACTTATATTGGAAATGATATCTGAAATGGGTTTTTGAATTTGCCTCCAAAGAAGCCCATTTAAAGCGAAAAAACAGAAGAAAATGGCCCCAAAATCAGGCAGAGCAAAGGGCAATAAGGCCAAGGCAGAGAAGAAGAAGAAAGAAGAGAAAGGTTTGGCACCCATAATTTCCACATATACATATATATTATTATTCAGTTCATTTTCCACTTTGTTCTTTTCTGGTTATTGTGAAATTTGTATCAAAGTGAGACATAATTCGATTTTTTCCCGACTTGCAGTTGTACCTAATGTTGTTGACATCACTGTCACCACACCATATGAAACACAAGTTGTCCTCAAGGTATTTTTCTCTCTCTAGCAAGCTGGGCGTGGATTCTTATGGGAAAATGGCGTTTGCCCAAAAAAATTCACGCCCGTGCACGAGACTCTCATTACTGCAGATTTTGAAAAAAAGGATTGACTATATGCAGCCTTACCCCCAACCGGAGAGGCGAAAATTCAGCATTTGTTACTGTAGTTTAGGCTTCTTAATTGAACTCCTACTTGACTAATTTAAATTTTTTCTCAGCATTTGTTACTGTAGTTTAAGCTTCTTAATTGAACTCCTACTTGACTAATTTAAATTTTTTCTGTAATTGAAGGGTATCTCAACTGACAAGATTCTTGATGTGAGGAGGCTACTAGCAGTCAATGTGGAAACATGTCACCTCACTAACTATTCTTTAACCCATGAGGTAATTTTTCTCAGAATTTTCTCAGCAAACAAACAGATTAATATTCCTTTTGTTGCTTTCAGATTAATGTCAATAAATATGCCTTACTTCCAGTCTGGGCTGTTTTTAGCAAAATTATTTTTGTGATTTTTTTGTATAGGTTAAAGGACAGAGGTTGAATGATAGGTTGGAGGTTGTTTCATTGAAGCCATGTTTGCTGAGGATGGTTGAAGGTAGGTTGTTCTTATGTACCTACATCCATAACTTTGTGCTCACTATGTGCTCAAATGTCTACAACCACAGGCTTGTGAGTCTTGTCACTTGTGCCATTAATAATTCTTTCTTTCTTTTTATAACCGGATGTCCCGACCAGTTTGCGCACGCCTCGATTGAATCCGGGGCCTTAAAGTTAACGATCGGGCAAACTGGCCCAAATTTTTGAAATGTTTTGGCCTTCATGGAATTTGAACATGCGACCTCATAAAGAACAAATCCCTCGGGATTATAATTTTGTCTTTGTTTGGGATTTTGGCCTAACTTGTTTTTGTACAGGAACTTTTGGGTTATGGACCTGTTTGTTTGACGGCATATGAGCATCGGATTGGATTATGTATCCAAAGGATCTACATACCCAATCGAGATATAATAAACGTTTTTTTGAAAAGTAAATATAATTATATTAGAAAGAAGGCATTAGGAGAATGTCGTCCCATATACAACCAATCGAAATAAACATACATGACATATAAAATCTCACAAAATGTATGATAAAACTACTACTCCGGTATTTGGTGTTACTAATTTCATCGCTATTAATCCTATAAAATCGTATACCCCTATCATATTATGTAAAATTATCAAGCTTAAATCTGAATACAGCCAAGAAAGAGTGGGGATTGGGGTATTTAATCTAGTGATTATCTGTTGAGATCCCATGCAATCTCTGGTCATTAATATAAAGGATCTCTTTTTCCAGGTTGGCTTTTGTAGAGTACGGCCATTTACAGGAGCTATCTGTTCTATTCAAAGAGGAGTAACAGATTATGCTTTAATGCCGTATAAGACAATTATACATTATGATAGTATCCTCCACACAAATTTTTTTTGTTTGTTTTTTCTAGCGCAAAGTTACCATTTTACCCTTTCATTATTTCTTCTTTTTTTTCACACAAGAAAAGCTAGTATAGTAAATTCATACTATGAATAAAAACAAAGAAGGGAGCCTGGATGGTAAATGAAAATTCCCTTTCAATACTAAATATTTAAAGCACAGCTAATGTAACAAAGGCCATTGCTCGTGTATTCCACCAATAAACTTTAGTGAAGGGGTCCCTATCATGTATCAAACAAGAATAGGGTTGGTGGTTGCAAAGATACTATATGCTTTAATAGAGCTAGGATTTCAACTTAGAGGTGGTGAAAATGTATGTAATTGGTGATAAAAGATGTCACACGTCACTATAATATGACCACTTATTTGAATCGAAAATGTTAGAACGTTTGAAAGCAGAATAACAAGAATGTCAACTTTTCATGTCGTGTAGTTTTTGATCTTTTAAAAATTCTAGAAGTTATGTTGTAGTAATATAAAACAAGTCTTATTATTTCCTCTGACCGTCTTATTGTATGAAGAATCTACCATCTAATTCTTTTGTATTAAAGATTTAGAGGTGACGAATTTGCATAATTTTGCAATAAAAAAATAAAATTATTATAACAAGCGATTATTTAAAATTGTCGAAGTGACGACCGCTACCAGCCCACCACTTGTTGGTATCATTCGTTTTTTTTTTTTTTTTTTGGGGTCAAACGGAAATTTCATTTGGTTCATCTTTGTCTCATCATATAATTACTTATTTTTTCCTTCCATTTCCCTTTCTTGGCATTACCCTTTATTGGCTCACAGGTTGCATGACCAGTTGAAAGACAATGAGGCCTATTCACAAGCATAATAACGTCAACAACTTTATGGAGGGGAGTGATTTTTGCACTCCGTTTTTATCCATATGCACTTGTTTTTTTGTTTTTGTTTTTATTCATGTGACATTACAAAATTGCCCTTACTTCCTAATTAAGTTCTTCACTCATAAAGGGTAATATTGTAACTTCATGTGAATAAAGATGAAGAAATCAGTGCATACGGATTAGTAAATAGGAGTGCAGAAGTCAATTTCCTTTTGTAGTAGGTTTTATTTTGTTTTTGTTGAACAAAAGGGTACTTTATTAGATTTTCTGATGCATACATAAATGGCTGTTCGCATGTTCCAAAGGGTGACATATGTTATATTTTTTGAGTAATATATAAAAAAGACAATTTTATTGAGAATTGTTTTTTGTTGGAAGGGGAGCATTGTCTGTGTTTATGTTATGTACGTTTTCCTAATCTTCTAAATTAAATGGAGTTTGGATTCCGATGCTTACTTAAACCAAGAGAAATACTAAATTAAATGAGCAAGTTGTTTTTGCTGATTATTTTACTGGGAAAAGTTTATGATTCAAACAAATAGAAAATTGTACTAATATTTTACCCTGATTTGATGGTATCCCGTATTTATTTTATTTTCTTCCGATTTAAAATTCTTACCCGTTCTGCTAAGGGAAATAAGTATTCCTATATATATTTAATTTTTTGAATAAGTACTGATTTTTTGAATTAAGATAATGTATTGTAAGAAAATGACCCGTCTTATAAAACGAGAAATAAGTACTTAAAAATAATTTTTTTTAAGGGAATTGGGTCTAAGTTTATTCTTCTCTCATTTCTTAAATTATTTAAATGTAATGAAAATCAATTAGGAGTACCTATTATGGTTTTTATAATTTACATTTTAAACTTCTTTTTTGATCATGAATTTACTTTTAACTTGACATACGAAAATACGTACGAGTTCGTACTTATTTCGTAGAGTTGCTACAATGTCTATTTTGCCCAACAACTCCTCTTTATTCACACAAAGTACCACTGACGTTTTCAGAGGACTACACGGAGCCGTCCCAGTCGTTGGCGCACGTGCGGAGGCTGCTGGACATTGTCGCGTGCACCACCCGATTCGCCAAGCCCAAGTGCGGCGCCACCGAAGGTCGAGCCAAGAAGACCAGGGCCCACGACGCCGGCACGCAGTCTCCTCCTTCCAATGGCGAAGTTAGACCGCCGTCGTCGGAGCCTCTGGCCTCGCCGGTATCGGAGGGCTACGAGATGGTGGCGATTCATCCGATCCCGAAGCTCTCTGATTTCTACGAGTTCTTCTCTTTCTCTCACCTCTCTCCTCCAATCCTACGTGAGTTTTTTTTTTTACTCTTTTCCTTCGCCTGCATTTCGAAAGGATTAAAAAAATGAGTCGTGCTACGTATACACACGTCTATTTTGATAAGAAAATAAAATTTTTACACCCCGTGGTGTAAAATTCCACCCTGCCTTGTGGGCCCCATTGCATGTATTGTTGTTAATCGTTCATTTTGTATGGCCCTCAAGTAATACATCCGCCCGTCCATTTACAAAACAAAATTGAAAATTTGATATATTTATCCATGTCCAAATAAGCTGTGGATGTATTACATTGTGGGTCCTGGAAGATGAACATTCATATCAACAATTAACACATGGTGAACAGTGAGACCCATAATGGTAGAAAAGTAAATTTTTTACGCCAGCGGCGTAAAGAATTTATTCTCAATTGATAATCGTGGTGCAAACCGTTCAATATATGGGCTCGATATGTAAATTATTCATGTAAAACATGTGCTTGATTTTGAGAAATGATACAATTTTGAGAAATAATTTTTGCACTTCTCCCTTTTACCCTCTTGCACTATTTTTCATGTCATTATGCACATGTATATCAAAAATTCCGCGGAAAAATGAATTCAGAAGCAAGGATATTTTGGAAATTTCACCAGAACAAAAACGAAAAATGAGTGGATGAGGATAAAAGAGGAGCGCAAAAATTATTTTCTTAGTTTTTCAAGCTAGAATTTTTTTTTCTTTTCAAATTGCTACCAATGTACGAACGACGTGATATATTGCATTAATAAGATGTATATGAAGACCTAAAAAATGAACGACTCAGAAGAATAGGTTGAGAAACTCAACATGCTTAAAAAATTATACAGTGTATTTGAGGTGTATGTGAGTAGAATTATCCTTAAAAAATAGGGAAAGCAATTGGTTTAGGATACTGATCATAGTGATTTGAAGCCCCAAGTTTCCTTCTCTGGCTATATTCAGATGTGAAGAGAGTGGAACAGGCAAAAGGTGAAGAGCGGCAGAATGGTGATTATTTCGAACTGCAGGTGCTATTCTTTTTCCTTTTCTGGAATTCTGTATAATATCATGTAGGCTCCAATGTTTCTGCCTAATTGTGAGGACACCTCCCGTCTCTCTCTTTGTTTGATGAAAATAACAAAGCTGGTGCCCTGTAAGAATGAAAATGACTGCAAAGTCTTTAAAGGGATGGACAACACGATTGACTCTTTTTGAGGGGTGACGTTCACTTGCCAACGGGCCTTTTGACCCAGCAGGATGGAGAGGGGTCTAAGTGCCCATGGGAGAGGTCTCAGGTTTGAGTAAATGGTGCTATGTTCGGCCTGCTGTTGTAATCTAAGTAACTAACCACTAATGCTACCGATGGCTAAAAATAAAAATAAAAGAAGGCAGTGAAGCTCAGAGAAAAACGTATTAGGAATGTGTGCAATGGTCTTCCATTTTCTGAGGAGGTCGTAGAAAAATCGCTTATTATTGTCTGCATAATATTTGGCATATTAAGGAAATTTGTGTTCTTCTTGCGGAAGAAGCTGCGCAGAAAAATGCATGACCATATGTTGTTTTCTTTCTTCTGACATTATGATGCTTAAATTTTGCCAATAAGAAGGCTCAGTAAATGATATTAATTCTGCCCTGCATGGTATTCAAATTTATTCAGTTAATTAGTAATTGGTTGAGCTATGATCTCTCTCTCTCTCTCCATAATTTTCCATACTGCATTAACTACAATGGATAATCATCTGCTTCACTTGGGTAGATTAAGATCTGCAATGGGAAGCTCATACAAGTACTTGCATCAGCAAAAGGGTTCTACACAAGGGGAAAACAATCTCTACAAAGCCACTCCCTAGTGGATCTTCTGCAGCAGCTCAGCCGAGCTTTCGCCAATGCAAGTATTTTTAGCTTCTCAGTTCATTTGCTGTTATCACATTGGATGCTATATTCTCACTTCCACTCCCATTCTCAAACAAAGATTCCTCTTCTCCTTACATGCTATTTGAAAACCATCAATAAAACCAAATTCATTTTTGTCCACCTTATACTGTAAAAACCAATTTGGGTGAGTGAACTGATCAATGCATCATCTGAACCTTCCTCTTTGTTATGTCTATAAAAACATCACTTTGATTAAGTTTGCATGCTCTTTCTTCAAGCTATTATTTGTTGGAAGTTGGCCCCATAGGCTCTTGAATTAGTAGCTAACAATATGGTGTTGTGTGCAGGCGTATGAATCCTTGATGAAAGCTTTTGTAGAACATAACAAGGTGAGATTTTTATTTGACATCCAGAAAGCATGCTGTTGCATTTAGTAATCATGTTTGTAGTAGTTGATAAGCTTTTGATACAATTTTTCTTTTCAGTTTGGTAACCTTCCATATGGTTTTCGTGCCAACACTTGGCTTGTCCCTCCACCTGTTGCTGATTCTCCATCAAATTTCCTACCCCTTCCAGTGGAAGATGATACTTGGGATGGCGATGGCGGGGGTCAGGGGAGATATGGCGAATACGATTGTAGACCTTGGGCCACAGAGTTTGCGATATTGACAAGCCTTCCTTGCAAAACGGAGGAGGAGAGGGTTGTCCGAGACCGAAAAGCATTTTTACTTCATAGCCTATTTGTTGATGTTGCTACACTTAAAGCTGTTTCAGCCATAGGCCAAGTAATAGATTCCACTTCGAAGGCGCAACAGGAGTCAATAAATTTTCTGTCAGGCTCAATCTTGCATGACGGTCGTGTGGGGGATTTGTCTATTACAGTACAGCGAGATGCTGCGGATGCAAGCTCAAAATCTGAAGTAAAAGTTATAGGCAATGAATCATCAAGTATGTCTGCTGCGGAAGTTGGTCAACAAAATTTACTTAAAGGGTTAACTGCAGATGAGAGTGTAGTTATTCGTGTAAGTATTTTACACTCTGTGCTGCACAATCCTAATTGTTCATTTGTTTGTGTGGCTTAATGTCTTGGTTAAGTTAACTTTAGATGGGGAGGTTAAGCCCAACCCCCTGCCCCTCTTTATCATATTTTGACTCTCAATTGCAGTTAGATACCTGATCTGAACAATTACCAGATATTGGTAACTGTCTAAACAAAATATTGGCTTCCCGTCACATTTCTGGATGACTCGCTTAAAAAAAAAGAAGCCTTATCGCAACTCTTTGTGGCTTTTTTTGGTTGGAAATTCAAATTTGGTGTTTGGTATAATTAGGTTGTATGCTGTGCAGCAATGGAATGTAATCTATATATTGTACATTCTTCTTCTTCTTCTTTTTTGATATTGTGGACACTCTGGATTAAATTCCGAAACTTATTGTAGTTCTGGAAAATAATTTGTTGCATCAAAGATTCAATTAGGGTAGGTTTCAAGAAGAGCATTGAAAGAAAACAGGCAATGGAAGAATTGACATAAAAGTTGTTGTTGAGATCTCTGAAACTGTAGGCATCATTTACAGATACAACTTGTGCCATTTATTTAATTGGTTGATAATTTCCTGTTTCTACTCTTTCCCTCGTCGGGATAACTGAAGCAACATAGTAAACTTTTGCAGGATACAACATCGTTGGGTGTTGTGGTTGTACGACATTGTGGATATACTGCAATTGTAAAAGTTGTTGGTGATGTGAAGAGGAGAAAGTTCATGGCTCAAGATATTGAAATTGATGATCAACCCGATGGAGGTGCAAATGCTCTCAACATTAATAGGTTAGGATCTAAAATCCACACTTCCTCATGCAAAAGACATGTCTTTGTTGGGCCGTAATGATTTTGAGGATTCGAGAGGTTGTGAAAAGAAAATACCGTTAGTTTCTGTCAGATATAAACCTCTATTCTAAGTTCCTCTTCTTTCGCATCAGAGTGCCTCATGGAACAGGGCATTTGCATCTCACAGTTTAGCATGTATTTCATGATGTGAGTAGTAAAAGAATTAACAGAGTTCTTGTTAGATTTTTCCACACCAAATACACTCGTACCACATGTTTGAAAACTCATAGGTCCTTAATATCGTAGAATGGGAGTTCACTCTAGAACGGGTTTACCCTTCTAATGCGGGTTCACTCTTGGGCTTATTAACTATTATGAAAGATATATGTGATTTGTGCTTCTTAAGTTAGGAATTACTCAGATTGTTTTATAACCTTGTCGTATAGTCAAATAAGGTGGGCTAAATGAGAATACTACTTTTTTGCAGTTTGAGGCTTTTGCTTAATGAGTCATGCACAGCAGAATTGTCTGGAAGAGGGCAATCACCTCAGTCTAAACTCGGTGATCTTGAAACTGCAAGAAGTATGGCCCGCAGAGTGGTTGAGGAGAGCTTGAGGAGCTTAGATGAGAAGCCAGAGGCATCTGATAACTCTATCAGATGGGAACTTGGTTCTTGTTGGGTCCAGCATTTACAAAAGCAGGAAACGCCTAGTGATAACAGTTCTAAAAACTCTGAGGGTGATAGTAAGGCTGATTTGGAGGTTAAAGGACTTGGGAAGCAGTTTAAAATGCTGAAGAAGAGGGAAAAGAAACCCAATGGTGAGAGTAATATAGATGATGATGAAGAAACTGATGACGGGACCAGCAACTTGAATGCTGGAAGCAGCATGGGGGAGCTAAACAATGGCGAGTCCAACAGCGAGGCTGAGTTGAAGAAAGTACTTTCTGAAGAATCTTTCTTGCGCTTGAAAGAAACTGGAACGGGTCTTCATTTAAAGGTCTGAAAGAAACTCTCTTCGAATTCTGGCATCATCTACTTGAAGTTTCATGCTACTAGCTATATTAGTCGAGTATTAAGCTCAGACAATCTAAAGGGAAAATGGTCATTGATTTAAATGTTTAACTAGTGAAAGGCATGTCCTTGTTATTGTTGTTCTACTGCTATTAATGTTTGTTACTCATGCAACGGAACTGATCGATATTTTGCTTGAACGCTAACTATGGGATTTTGTTCTTCTCACAGTCAGTAGATCAACTCATCAAGATGGCAAAGAAGTATTATGACGAAATTGCATTGCCTAAGCTGGTAATAGTTAGTGTCTGATTTGGTTTGTTGACACTGAAATTTCTTCGGTAGTCCCAGCACCAATCTAAATCTGCTGTTTTATTTAGGTAACAGACTTTGGATCGCTGGAACTTTCTCCCGTTGATGGGCGCACTTTAACTGACTTCATGCATTTGAGAGGACTGCAAATGTGTTCTTTGGGTCGTGTGGTGAGATACTCTCTCACTCTCTCTCTCTCTCTCTCTCTCTCTCTCTCTCTCTCTCAGTTGACATGGCAGTCAAAGAACATCTTGCTATTGTAGGAACCTGGAATGTTGTTTATGAATATCTTACTTCTTGAGGGAAATATTATTGGTTGTAAACTTGGCCTAAGTAACTGTATGTCTTGATAAGCTAGATGATTATAAGAAACATAAGTTTTTAGTGTTCGATTGTGATCCATGTAATATGTAAGATTAACTATAGCAGCTCTGATCTCATTGTTGAAACCAGGTTGAACTTGCTGAGAAGCTTCCTCATATACAGTCACTTTGTATTCATGAGATGGTTACTCGAGCTTTCAAGCATGTACTTAAAGCCGTAATTGCATCCGTTGGAAATGTGGCAGACTTGCCCACCGCAGTAGCCTCATGCTTGAATTTCTTGCTTGGGAGCAGCGGAATAGAAGACAACGACCATAGCTTGGCTGATGATCACATTCTCAAACTGAAGTGGTTGCAATCATTTCTAGCCAAAAGATTTGGCTGGAGGCTACAAGATGAGTTTCAACACTTGAGGAAGTTATCAATTCTCCGAGGACTTTGCCATAAGGTACCATCTGCTTTATTGCCCACAATCCTGGTCTCATAAATTTGAGATTCTAAATAATTTTGTTTTTTTCGTTAAATCCAGGTTGGTTTGGAGTTGCTACCAAAAGACTATGATATGGACAGCCTAAACCCGTTTAGGAAATCTGATATTATCAGCATTGTTCCTGTGTGTAAAGTATGAACCTCTCTCTCTCTCTCTCTCTCTCTCTCTCTCCGAAATAGCTAACACATATGAACTTTGATCTACAGCATGTGGGGTGCTCTTCTGCCGATGGGCGGACCCTATTGGAATCATCCAAGATTGCCCTGGATAAAGGAAAGCTAGAAGATGCTGTGAACTATGGAACAAAGGTACTAAAGCCATCCAGTGCTAAGCTATTTAATTCTCCTTAAGTAGTGCAAAAAATTGAGCTCAACTTTTTGTACTCCTGAATTTGAAGGCATTGGCAAAAATGATAGCTGTTTGTGGTCCCTATCATCGAACAACGGCAAGTGCATACAGTCTATTAGCTGTTGTGCTTTACCACACTGGAGACTTCAATCAGGTACTATAATATTGTTTACTTAGAGATGGATCCGAGCAGTATTGTCCAAGTAATTACTGGGCTTTTCTTTTTCTTTTTCAAATTTCAAATGCTTGTTTTTTGTTGTTGTTTTTGTGTGTGTGGATAAGTACATCATTTTACTAAGGGGCCAAACAAAAACTCCTACCACACCAGACTACAACGCTGTCCAGCACCACAAAAACTCAGAAACCCTACGAACACCAACCTATGATTTTCCAGCTATGGAAGACCAGCAAAACCATACAGCAAGCCCAAACACCAAAAATGCAGAACAGAAACAAGGCAAACTGCAGAAAAAAACATACACAAAACACTCCTAGTAGCTAGCACTACACCACTAGGCAAGGACCAAGCATCAGAGGGACTTGCCCATCTGAGAGGGTTTAATCTTCCTCAAGGAGCTAAGGTAGTCTCAGATACCAGAAATAATTTTCCCCACAATCTGATCCCAATTCAGCCGTACACTGAAAAATTGTCCGGTTACTTTCTTACCATAGTAATACTCTGATGCTGCCAATGATCACTTCCTTACCAACCATATGACTTCTTCCTTTCACACTCTGCACAAACCAGTTTATTATCTCATCCAATCTATAAAAGACCACTCTGGACTGGATTTTAATGCCTAATAGCATGCCAAGCAGACTTTACAGTGAATACCCCAGTAGCATATGGAAGCCACTGAATTGAATCTTCCTTGTAGATTTCTGTTTGCAGATTTGGAGGAGAGTGGGACATGGTACTTCTGGTAACCCTATTCCTAGGCCTGTGCCATTTCCATTGGCCATTGCAAATAATAGAATCCCTACGAACTACAGTAATATTTTAGTGATTCTAAAGTGATTTAGATTTCTACGGGCTTGTCAAACCCTAGGTGCGTAGTATACCTGACAGTAAACTGTAGAGCATGCATGTTCAAGTGCCGAACAACTTAGACTCTGTGATTACCATATAAAGGAAGTCGTATGTCGTCTGTTCAATTTAGGAATTTTTCTATATAGGTACTCATGGCCTAGGGTTGGATATTCTGCCATTTGGCCAATTTTCTGAAACTTAAATTTTGTAGCGGGGTTGCTACACTTATCTTACTTCAAATTTCTCTTTTTGTAGGCAACAATATACCAACACAAGGCCTTGGATATCAACGAAAGGGAACTTGGCCTTGACCACCCTGATACAATGAAAAGCTATGGAGATCTCTCTGTTTTCTACTATCGCCTACAACACATTGAATTGGCTTTGAAGTGAGTGAATTTTGTATCCATGTTCCTATGTTTGATTTGCCAAAGCTATTTTTTTGGGTTATCTACAGGAATCCTTCATTCTGCTCTATATAGGGTAATAACATGAATGCTTTACACACATGAGTTGTTTCATTTATGTGTAGAGTTGAGAGAACTTTGTTTTGGCTATTATCCTTTCCATTAATAGCCTTTTTTGACACGACCATCGCCTTATTTTCGGCAGATATGTCAACCGTGCTTTGTTCCTCCTCCATTTTACATGTGGACTCTCACATCCAAACACAGCTGCAACTTACATTAATGTTGCTATGATGGAAGAGGGTATGGGAAATGTTCATGTTGCTCTCAGATACCTCCATGAAGCCCTAAAATGCAATCAAAGATTATTAGGTGCAGATCACATACAGGTCTCTCTCTCTCTCTCTCTCTCTCTCTCTCTCTCTCTGTGTGTGTATGCATGCATTTGTGTGTGTGCCTGTGTATAACACTATAACATACCCACACATACATATACATGAAGAAAACAAAAGACGAAATACTTGTTGGAACTTAACGTTTGAGTCTCATCCATTTTTCTGACAGACTGCTGCGAGCTATCATGCCATTGCAATAGCCCTTTCATTGATGGAAGCATATTCGCTTAGTGTGCAACATGAACAAACTACACTACAGATTCTTCAAGCCAAGTTGGGTTCAGAAGATCTTCGTACTCAGGTGACAATACAATAAAGAATCAAAGATATTTCTTGCTTTTTCTGTTGTACTTTGGTCATATTGTGTCAATGCTTGACTGACACATACATTATGCTTTCCCTGTAAATGAATTTCTATAATACAGGATGCTGCTGCATGGCTTGAATATTTCGAGTCAAAAGCCTTAGAGCAGCAAGAAGCAGCCCGAAATGGGACTCCAAAGCCAGATGCATCCATAGCAAGCAAAGGCCACCTTAGGTACTGATATGGTATTCCCAAATTACTTGGTTTTAGGCAGTGTGATTATTTCTCGGAAACACCAAAACGTTTGACCTTTTTTTTCTTATTCCTTTTTGTTTTTAGTGTATCGGATCTCCTTGACTATATAAGCCCTGATCAGGATTCAAAGGGAGGTGATGCACAGAGGAAGCGGCGTTCAAAGGTAATGAGATAGTTTCTACATTCTAAGAGTAACGAATTGAATCTGTCTTTAATTAGGGACACAGTTAAACTATCTGATCCAAATTTTGTAATTGTGAACAAATATAGTAGAAAGAAGATTTAGATGATCTGATCAAATTTGTAATTGTGAACAAATATAGTAAGAATATTTAGATGGAGAAAAAGAGAAAATTTCTCTTATATCCCTTCGACTTTGACCAAAAATTCATTTTGGTCATTTACCTTTTAATTTCGGCATAAAAATACTGACTTTCCAATTTTTTTCAATGTCATCCTTTATAGGGATATATACATATATACGAGAAAAATAGGGTATTTGGATCAAGCACCCCACACACATCGGATGCTATTAATTCCCGTGTAAGCCCCCTCATTTTTTTTTTAAGAATTTTTGGACGGCTCAGATCGGTCATTCGGTGGCCGTCAGTCCCTATGGTAGGACTTAAAAAAAATGGATTCCTTCTAAAGGATGACATTGAAAAAAATTGGAAAGTCGAAGTATTTTTATGCCGAAATTGAAAGGTGAAGGACCAAAATGAATTTTTGGTCAAAGTTGAAGGAATATAAAAGAAATTTTCCCGAAAAAAAATGACATTTTTTTCTGTTACAAATCTTTGCAGAAGTTCAATGAGAAATTAGTCAAACATGGCTGCTATAAAGTATAAGAAAAAGTTCGCCTGCAATTTGGGCTGGAATGCCAGGAAATAACTGCGATTGTGTAGTCCATTGCAAATTTGCCAACTCTACCGTCAACCTTTTGTATTTTTAACTGGTTTTCTGATTCTCTGATGTTTGAACATTGTCACATGAAAAGAGAACACCCCAGTATTGTTTCTACAGTTGAATCAAAATAGTGCAAATAAACTCAACTTTCTTAAACTGAAGATATGCCATGCTTATTTCTCTTTTTGTCCCTTATTTCGTAGGTGTTGCAGGCTATTGACAAATCCCAACACTTGCAGCATGATGCAGTAACCATCGACAGTGTGATTCATATCAATACAGAAGACGAGGATAAACCAGTGATCAGACTAGCAGAAACCAACACAGAGGAAGCTAAGCCAGAATTGGTCCTTCCTAAAGAAACTGACGGTTATAATAACTCTAAACATGACCTCACATATTTCAGTGCAAGTATTGAAGTAGTAAACTCTGATGAGGGATGGCAAGAAGCCAACTCAAAAGTACGAGCTGGAAATGGCACTGGCCGCAATTATAGCCGAAGACGCCCTAATATTGCCAAGCTAAATACCAACCGCTCTGAATACTCTAATTACAGTGACGGGTATTATAAGAAAGAGTTGATTTTTCCAGGACAAAAGGCCGTGCCAAAGACAAATTCAGCAGAATCATCTCCATTGAAGCATTCAAAGTCTCTTAGTTCAAATGCTGGAGGGGATTCAACTAAATTGCAGGCAAAGACTCCCGTTTCCAGAATTTCCCCACCCTCAGTTTCCAAAGTCTCCACTACCATGGCTTCGAAATCTGTTTCCTACAAAGAGGTAGCTTTGGCACCTCCAGGAACGGTTATAAAACCAATGGTTGAGAAAGTAGAAGAAATCGCTGAGGAAATTGATACCGAAGTCGGGAATAATCCCCCTCAGACAACAAAGGAGGGTGAAAGCAACATAGTTGTTGTGGATAAAGCAATGCTGGATCATGAAAACACAAAAGAAGTTACTGAAAGTGGAAATGAGCTGGAAAATTCTTCCTCAGAAGAACTTGAAGCGATTCCAAGCTCAAGCAATGAGGAAAAACCTGTTGAAACGAATGGGAGCAAGCTTTCCGCAGCAGCTCAACCATTCAGTCCAGGAAGCTTTCCGTTAACTCAGCCATTGAACTCGGTTGCTGTAACAAGTGTTTACGATGTAATAGCGAGCCAAGGCATGCTTGCAGATCCCGTAGGGTTCCCACCAATCGCTGCAAGGGTGACCTGTGGGCCGAGATCGCCTCTATATTCTTTCCAAATGAAACATGGGTTCTTGAAGTACCAAGGCCCCATTATGGAAAGAAGTGGACCAAAAATCATGAACCCTAATGCACCAGAATTTGTGCCCGGAAGAGCTTGGCAAACGAATGCAGCAACTGAAGATCCAAAAGTTAAAAGTGGTCCGAATTCTGATACTGATGAGAAACTTCATGAAAAAGGTACTGGTGAAGTTAAAGATGGAAGATCGAAGAAAAGCAGTTCGGATGCAGAGAAGTCAGAGCTAGCAAGGCAAATACTGCTTAGCTTTATTGTGAAATCAGTTCAAAATAATCTGGACCCCGCGAGTGAGTCTGCAGTTAACAAGAAGAAGTTTGAATATTCTGAAAACTCATCAGAAGCGGTTGCTAATGACAGTGCAATTATAAAAATTCTCTATGGGAATGAAGGTAAGGAGGACTCGGTTTCTGAAACTGGGAATAATGAGCAGCAGAAAACATCAGATGGGAAGACGAACAATAATGGAGATGGTGAGGGATTTGTGGTTGTTACAAAGAGGAGAAGGAATCGACAACAGTTTTCCAATGGGGTAAGCGGGTTGTACAATCAGCAATCGATTTGTGCTTCAGTCCGTTGACCTTGCTGGACGATGAAAGGAAGTTACAGGGTTGATGTTCCCCAATGAAATGCGGTTCAGATTGTGACAGAGATCTCTTCAAGATGACAATTCTACCAACGTAGATACGTCGGAGGACTGGTTTAGCGGAGGGGGGGGGGAAAGCCATTCAGTTTTAACCATATCTTAAGTGTATCCATTGAGATGCCAACTTGAGATGTTTTAATAATTGCATGTAGAAATGAGTGTTTTCTCTTTGGAAAGATTTTGTTTCTTTAATAGAATTTCTTAATCTTTGTATACTATCGTTCGCATCAAACGGTTTATTTCTCTACTTTCCTTCTGTTCTCTTAGGCGACGTTTGGAAGTCGCACAGAGAAATGAAGAATTTTGTTAGAATGTTCGAAACGTAATTGAATAAAGTTCACCGCGATTGTTGTTAATGCTCATTGTAATTTTTCTTCAATCAGAGGAAATCAAAACTCGTGTTGTTGCCTTTTTACCAATACTAGTGTGATGCAGAAAACGAGATTGAGAAAGTTGAAAATTTTACGTTCTTATGGCTATGACCATAGAACATGTTTCTTCCTTTGTTTTATACTATCACTAAACCAGGACAAGTGCTCCGCCTTCATTCGGAATTTATGCCGAATTTCATTTCACACACATTCAGCCCAGGCACATTTTTGAATGTGGTTAATTTTCAATCTAGTAAACTTAATAAATGAATCATATTAAGTTACGAGATGAATCAATGAGTTATGTTAATTTTTTCGAATTGATATATTTTGGGATTGACTTACGAGAGAGGACCTCAATGTGTTTCCTTCCTTTGACAGAAGGCAAAGAGTACAAGTGACTTCTTGAGCAAAGAGATTGTGCTTGTAGAATATATCTACAGAGAACAACATAATAAAAGATGTTAGAGAACACACAAAAGAGAAGCATTTTATCAAGTTTGGAAAGGGGAACATAACCAACCAGATTCTATAAGTTGACCAGTTCAGACCGATGTGAGCCAACAGTGGATCCATTGAGTGGACTCGAATCTTGTCCATTTGCTTCTGATCAGTTTGGTCCATTTGGATGCATCCAAGCCGTCCAAAAGTGTTTTGGATGGCTCGAATGCATCAAATAGACCAAATTAATCTGAAGCAAATTGACGGAATCAGGCCCCCCACCGAGTGCCAACTGAACATTCAGGTTCCTTTTACCAGTCATATATTTATTAAAACTTCCATTGAGTGCTCCAATTAATGAACTCTAATTCAGGGTTAAGTTGCGGAGGCATAAATGAGATTCAAGAAAGTGTGGTGGCGATAGTGCCACGAAAGAAGGTTTAACTTTAATGCCGTGACCAAATAACCAAATGATGCAATTACCCTCAGCTAGTGTTTTTGTTTCAAGAGAGTGAGGATTAGGGATGGCAATCTCAGCCCCCCCGCTCTGCCCCATTCCCCTCTTCAAATAGGTTGGAGATTCGGGGATTTTTTGGGGATTGGGTAGGGGATGGGGATAATTTTTTTTAAAAAATGGGGAACGGGTAGGGGATGGGCATGAGTTTGTCCCCGCCCCACTCCGTTTATATATATATATATATACACACACACACACATAAGTAAGGAAGAAAGAAATAAACTAAATCTCACTGTCAATTAATATAGAAGTAATTGAATTCACTGACCATGGATAGAAGATTAGTATATAGAAGAGCTCAAATCGATAGTTCTAGTCAGATAAATAATGTTCACGTTGAAAACTCATGAGATAGCGTCGTGTTGAGAGACTAAGAAACCGAAACTTTAAAGAGCTTTGCATGTGTTGTTTGTTCTTGGCGTATTGCTGAAGGGATACCGGATTAAGAATACCGGTTTTGCCTATGGTTCCAGTTAGATCCCCGATTTCCCGCGGGGATCCCCGTTCCCTGTTTGGGTAGGGGATGGAGGATAAAAATAATTTCCCGGAGGGGATCGGGGAGGGGATGGGGATGGATTTGGGTTCGAGGATCGGAGACGGGAATAGTGGTATCCACCCCCTACCCGTCCCATTGTCAACCCTAGTGAGGATCCCTCATTTTGAAACTTTTATAGTAGTAATAACATAGTATTTAAACAACTAATCTTCTACACACTTACACAAACACTTTCACAAATACACTTAGGCCCCTTTCCAAAAACATTCTTAAAAAATAATCAACTTATTTTACATTTTTAAACTCAAAAATACTGTAAATGAAAAATAATTTTTTGATTTTTTTGTACCGTATAAAAGATCTTGATGAGATCTATTAAATAAGATTTATATTGGTAGAAAAATTATTTGTATAAACATATTATTTTTTAGCTTGAAATTGTCTTACTAAAAAATAAATACTTATAATCTAATGGGAACCCACACACACTACACCCCAATGTGTGGGGCCCACAAATAATCACACAAATACTTTCACAAACACACTCACATTTACATGGGGATTCATACACGCTATACCTCCAATGTGAGGTTGTGTAGAAGCTTGTGATTACAGAATTTTTCTACCATTGTCCTTCGAAAAGGTAGGGCTACAATAATATTTTTTTAAATCTCTTCTAGTTCGCTCCTCTCCCAACCCTGTTCCGAATTGTTCGCCCATTCGTGGGTGCTTCCCCGAACAATTTTGATGATCGTATTTGTGCATCTTGTATAACTCGTTAAGAACACTAATGATGGCAAAAAATTATGCTGGTCGCATATCAATAAGTGCATGATCGGTCCCATCATGATGTATCTCGAGGGAAATGGATTCTAATCTAGTACGCAGAGTTTATTTTTACATTTCCTATAACCCCGCAAGCAAAAAAATGGCCGGTATTTGAATTTTGAAATCTTAGATTCTCACTTATTAATTTCTCACTAGGAGTACAATGATGTGGTAGCCCTCGCAACAGGCAATTGAATATGGGGGTGTGTGATGAATGAGTCTAGGACGAAATCTAGCCGTTTGTCTGACCATGTTATTTACTCCTCCAGATACGGTTGTATTAATGCACCCAACTAACCAACAAAAGCCCTTCAATAAATCCAAAAAAACATCACATGAAAGACTGTAACTACAGCAGCCCTCCAGACTGTTGAGGAAAAAAATGAGAGGGTTGAAATTTTCTAAACAAAAAACGGGTTAGTTTGGGTTTGACTTGATCTATGTTTAATCCGATCCGTTTCAAATCACCCACCACTGACCCATATTCGACCCGCCCATATTCGGCTAGTGCCCGTTTCAACATGCTTAAATCCGCTTATTTGTCACCTCTAAAAAAAATGAGGGTTGAAATTTCTAAACAAAAAACGTTAAATTTCGTGAAATAAAAAAAAGAAAGATAATAAATCAGTTGCACTCCACTTGTTTTTGTCCAATTTGTTACTCCCTCTACTCTTAATTGAGAGTCCCTTATTTCATTTTGGATTTTTTAAAACGATTGTCCATTTCCAAAAATGAAAGTAAAAATTTGATAAAATTTCAAAAGTATCTCTCATAGGTGAATACAAATTATGCAAAATAAATGAAATATAAGAGTTATGATGAAAAGTATATGTAATAATTACATGTTTCCTAAACAAGTTGGAATTCCTACGAAGAGCTCTTATTTAAGAACAGAAGAAGTAGTACTCAAAAAAGGAAAAAGAAGCAAGCTAAGTAATTTTTAGCGTTGGTGATTCTTTTTAAAAGGGCAACGAGATCCAACAGTTCGGAATCCAGAATTATAACTAGAGCGTTCGGAATCCAGAATTATGACAAGGGGCCTAGGGATGCGATCGGATCGAATCGAGTTGCTGGCTCTTGAGATTAGACTCATTAAGGACTCAGCTCGATTCGTTTAATTGTCAAGCCACGCTAGCTCGCGTTTTAGGCTCATGTTGTGAATAAACCAAGATCAACATTCTAAAAGCTTGGCTCAACTTGAAAAAGCTTTGCTCATCTATATAGGTTCGGCTCATCAAAGAAGAGGGCCGGATTCAGTTCATTTACACTGAGCCAGTTCAATACATTTGGTACCTCCAAACCGTCCAAAAGTATTTTAAAATGTGCATTTAATAAATGAATCTAGCTCGAATTTAAGTCTCATTTGACAAAAGGGCAAAATCCAAACACTAAAAAGCTCGACTCGTCGTCTACTATTCCATAGATTTAGCCCAAACTGAACGGATGGAACTGGACAAAGCTTAAGACCGAACTGGAGTTCAGACCCCTTTCAACGACTTTTCTTGTAAAAGAAACTCAGAAGAAAAGTACAACAACATCAACCCATCAACTCAAGCTACCAAACCAACCAAAGGGAAAAAATAAAACAGTTCTAGCATCACAAACACTTAAAAATACTCCACTCCTCAAACTCACTCACGTTAACCGTGGATCCTACACACGTTCATTTATGGTGGATCCGCACACTTTCATCGTGCGTAGGATCCACGGTAAATGTGAGCAAATTTGCGTAAGTATTTGTTGTGCTAGCTTTAAAAAAAAGATGGCTGATCAATTATAAAATCAGGTCAATAAAACTGAATAGAGAAACAGCACAAACACGACCTATATGTATATACATTCTAAAACAACAAATCGAAAAAATCAAGAGAATAATATTATCATCCATGAGGTAATTAACACTCTAATCTCTGGGCGAGTGGAGAGGGAACAACGGCAGCAGCTCCGGCTCCGACCCACCTCGCGGCGTGCTGAGCGGGCTCCGATGCAAGTAAAACCCCTTCTCCGCGATCGCCCTCTCCTCCTCGTCTACTGGCGAGCGCGGGGTCCTCGGGCTCCCGCGCGCGAACGCGTCCAGCGTCGACACGGGCGAGACCATCGCCTGCCTCGACCCGAGCGGGAACCCCCCGCCGCGGTTGAGCTTGATCTCGAGCTTCCTGGCGCCGCTCTGCCGCCGCTCGTGGAGCTTGAAGGGCGGCCGGCGGGGGCCCATGTCGCCGGAGGGGGATTTCCCGGCGAGGCGGGCGGGGAAGGTGATGGGGAGCTTCGGAGCGGCGGGGTCGTGGGGGGCGCCGGTTAGTTTCTGGACGACGGCGCGGAAGGTGGTGGGGTCGGCCTGGACGAAGGTGGTGTTGGTGGGTAGGGTAGTTGGGTCGTAGGTTGACGGGGAGGAGACATTGGGGATGATGTTGTTGTTAGGGTTTGAAGAGGAGGCCATGAAAGGGATTTGAGAGGTGGTCTGAAAATGAAAGCGGGAATAGAGGGGGGCGAGAAATGTGGGGTTTATTCTGTTTTTAGAGAGAGAGAGAGAGAGAGAGAGAGAGAGAGAGAGAGAGAGTTTACTGCTGCTCTGTTTTTTCTCCTATCCTTTCCGATTCTCGCTTTTAATGTGGGGGGCATCTAGGCGGAGTGTAAATGTCAATCAAATGTCAGATATACAGGCTGTAGTCTCGCATCGGAACCGTCTGTTCGATAATCAATAATTCCAATTTTATTTTGACTTCTGTAAATTTGAATTATTATTGAGATAAGATTTAAATCATTAATTATTAAAATAAGATATCATACTAAACTCTGTAGTATAGGATCCCTATGTCAGATTTTCACACCTTTTCTGCACTCATTTGCAGGGTTTTATAGAGGGTTAAAAAACGCATACAGATGACAAAAAAGAGAGTGCAAATTTATTGAAGGGTTAATAAACGCGTACAAATAACCAAAAAAACAGAGGGCAAAAATAAGATATGAAGTGCAGAAAAGAAAAATGATGAATTTTTCGGAATATTTTCTGTTATTTTGTAAAGAAGGGTTTTGCTAGTTACTGTCCAGTGGGCATCGCCTCAGCATAGGAGTAATTCTCTCGGCTGTTCAGAAAAGTCTAATATGCTCCCCTTTATTCTTCTTTTTGGCAATGTCTATGACACTAGCTCTCATGTTTCTGTAAATGTCGATTTTAATATTATATATATATATATATATATATATATATGAACTTTGAAAAAACCTAAGACTACTTT
>BPLS01000619.1:1124912-1155639 GCA_019656275.1 Rhododendron kiyosumense
ATATTATATATATATATATATATATATATATATGAACTTTGAAAAAAACTAAGACTACTTTTGGTTGACTGTTCTTTTTCTCATATCTTCCATTTTTTTAATTTCCAAACGGTGCTAATCTATGCACAACGATTTTACTTCACAATTCATTTTTTTATATTTTTATATAAAAAATATATAAACAATTCATATTTCCGTTTGACCAAAAAAAAATCATTTTTTGGGGCCCATCTCAGGTCTTACAAAAATGATTTGAACTGTTTATTTTTAATTTTTTTTATGAATTTCTGCAAAAAAAATAAACTTAATCAAATATCAATAACGGCTTTTTCAGAATTCATAACGCGAAATTGGGTGATTTCTCAATTGAGCTGATTTTTTTTTGGTGATTTCTCAATTGAGCTGATTTTTTTTACTGGACTCCAACAAAAAAATCGTTTAGAAAAATGAACAATTCATATCATTTTTTGAGAACCCGAGGTGAGACATACCAAAAAATCTCATTCAGACTGAATAATCTCTTCTTCATCGTTTGAAAGGTCATTCAAGTCAAAATAAAAAACATGTGCATCCATTGTCCCACAACTCCAAATATGATAGTATCCAAGAAAACATAATTAGTAGATTTAAAAGTAAGCTTAGCCAACAATAGCCAGGGGACTTACCCCAAAAAAAGATTTTAAAACAATAGTTGGGAGTAGAAAATGTAGAATAAGAGCAGCACAAAAGGAATTCAAATGATTTATCCAAAAAGAAAAAGAAAATGCAAATAAAATAAATGTGGGGCATGCAAAGGATTGTAAAAATAAAGTTACATAAGTACAAGAATATAAACCAAAGAAAGACTCTGGTAAAAACCTTAACATACCTTTTTAATCTCTGCCATTTTTACTGTGGGGGAAAAGGAGGGAGAAATTGCCGCCAAAAAATTACAGTATATGGTAGGATTGTGATTTAAAATAGAAATAGGGCTACTATTGTCTTTTTAAGGTAAACCTTTACATCATGTCCTCTTCCATTTTTTACTGTGCATTGCTTTTGCGGAGACATGTGTCATGGCCATAACCCTTAAGGACCCACATTTAGAATGCCGAGTGGGTGATTTGTAGAGAGGTACTAGGGGCATTTCGGTATAGTACACCTCAACCACACCGATGTGCTTCTGGCATTTTTGTTGTCGATATTGCCATTTCGAAATTGGTATAACATTTTCTTGGAACTTTTTCTAGGCTGCTGTAGTGATAGTTCCGGGACCATTTATTAGCATAGGCTGCCATAGTGATAGTTCCGGGACCATTCCGGGACCATTGATTAGCTTTAGCATTATCTCTCAGGAAAAAAGAGCGAAAAAACGTTGAAGAAAAGTATTTCGAATTTTCAATTCTCTTAAGCGTAATAAATGGTCGAGAGTCAGAAGTGAGCTGTCAAATGAATGATGAGAAGTCATGACCGGAGTCAGCGGGGCATTGAAATGGGAACAGAGGTGGACAGGGAAGAAGACTTTCAGAGAGGAGAGAGAACAGACGGGTCAGACCTGTGTTGTGTATAATTTGTCACCTATGTCTCTTACGCGCACTGTAAATATTCCTCTTTGTTGCTTTCATGGTGATGCACCTTTTTTCAACAGTAACTTACTGTATAAGGCGAAAGGGTGCCTGGATACGTAACCGTCGTATCGTATTATTCTCAGTTTTGTTTTGATCAAAGACGGATCATTCATTTCGGAACTAGAAAATTCACGAAAGATTTTTCTCTTCTCTTTCAGTTTGGCTTCTAGAATTCTCCATCAAACCCAGAAAATGTCTGACTTTACAACTCATCCGTGTAACTTTTTTCCTCTCTCCCCCTCTCCTCCAACTAACTTGCGGTTTCCCATAGTTTGCGTGGGGAAAACGAATTTTGAGGCCAGGGAAAAAGGTTTCGTCAGCTCCCCTTTAATTCGGTTTCGTTTTTTCCTTTTGGCTTTGGCTGTTTCTTTGTTGTGCACATTTTCTTTGCTTTTACTCTTTTTCTTTATGCCAATTGCTTTCTTTGAAAGGTTTGCTTCTGATTTTTCAGAGTAGTTTTCTTCTTCACGCCAAGGGGTGCTTCTTCGTGTTTTCACATCCAGTTTTTCTGGGTAATCGGGCTACGTATGAATGGTTGGATTTAAAGATACTCCTAAACATTTTTTTGTGATAACACGGAATGTCCTGGGCCAATTTGTTCGCACCTCAGATTAATTCCTATAGACACTTCCATAGTCGTTTCACACGCTTACATGTCGGGATGAGGTGAGGTGGTCCCAAGAAATATTGACAAACCTAAGCATTGGATAGCCAATTCTTTGGTGTGTTCTCCAGACTCCGTTACGCGAAGATTCTTATTTTTTGAGTATTTATTTTTTGCTTTAAGAGACAGTTCATTCTTTGATAAATACATCAATTTTAATTCAATTTATTTTAGTTAGCAGAACATACTCTTATTTTCCTAATACCACTCAAGGCAAAACCCTAAGTTGGAGGGGTTTGTATACCCTCGTAAATTTTGGAGGTCACTCCTATACCCGAGTAGTACAAATACTCCAAGAACCCATTTGGATGTGGGATAAGAATTGTTTCGTAATAAAAATTTATGGACCGAACCGCGAGTCATGATTTTTTAATTTTTCAATACGTGTTCAGACCATTAATCCACAGACAAAATCCAAAATGTACGGATCGATTCGGTCCGAACTAGTTTCACGATTCACCGGATTTTTGCACAGCCCTAATTTTATCCTAAACAAAATCGTAATTCAAAGAATGCCTAGCTAGATGATCAGAAAAAATAATGCTGTATATGTGAATAGTATAGGGTTTTCTTTTCTTTTTCCCCCCCTTAAAATGGAAATTACTATGCGCGTGCGAAATATTACGACAAGTTAAATATTTACAGTAATGCTATAAGGGAAATAAGTTTCGCATTCTAGATCTATTTTCAAAATGCTCTTTTATATTTATCACAAAGTGCTTACACACATTATAATTTTCAAGTCAAATTTTAGGATGGATTTAAAGTGAAGTACGAAAATTATTTAACTATAACTATCTATAAAAACCCTAATTCATTGATGTAGTTATATATTTTCCTTTAATAATTAGTTACAAAAACACAAGTACATTAAAGAACTAAAAAATGAAAGTTGAAAACGTTAGATATGCATGGAGTTTGCATACTAACATGGGGAACGAAATTAATGACAATGAACTAATCAACATGATTAATCAGTACACAACACCCGGGGTTGCCTCAGTAGTAATGGCGAATGACTTGACTTTGGAAGAACTCCCTTGGTAAGGGGTTCGATTTTCCACTGGATGAGTACCCTGATAGTAAGTGGGGAGCCGTGACTTGTGTAGCCGCGCTAGTTCCCCCGAGGTTTGGATTGCGCGGTTGAATCCAATTGTGGCTCTGTTGTAGGACTGTTGATCGGTTATTAAAAAAGAAAACATCATTAATTAGTGCGTGATGCCTAACTAATCATTCTAGGGAGGTTTTCCCTTTCTGGTAAATCCCTATTACTACTAATCAACATGATTGTTCGAAGCTTCTACGTATGAAATTCCATAATTTGTGCTTCGATACGTTCAAGAAGGGGGTACGATAGACACACCGTAAACGTGAGAAAGTATGTATTTTGCTTGGGAAATGCGAAGTCGATCACTTATTTTAACCATTTCAAACAAAATAGTTTTTTTTTTTAGATAACTCACGTGTCAAAGTTAGCTTACGCACACCTCAATCGACTAATGGGAACCCAATTCCACTGCCCACATTAAACTCAGAGCAAAATAGGTACAAAGTCGATGTGATCATAGTTTGGAAAGGCTATGAGCAAAGCTCTGCTAGATTTGTTTCATAATAGCTTAACGTCTTTAGAAAACTACTCCCTCCGTCTCCATTCTTTTGTCTATCGTCTTATCCCAACCAGATAAAAAACTAATTATAACTTTAATTGATAATAATATTTATATGCAATATGAATATTGTTTGATTAGATCTCAATGAGCTCTTTTAAACGATATTTTCAAAATCATTTAAAAAATTATAGATTGCAAGATATAATCAATTAAAAAGTGGCACGAACTCCCAAAAGAGGCAAAAGAATGGAAACGGAGGGAGTACTTAATTTACAAGTTAGACCTTTATTAATCTTTAGAAAGTTTGGTGTAATGTGCTTTGTTATCTGATTTTTTGGGAGTCTATAAGATGATATAATGTGTGTATATTTGCTTACAAAAAGCTAGCAAACTAGGTCAAACACAAACTAGACAATATGATGCTTGGTGCGCGCAATTTTCAACCGCAGCGACCCCATCAAAAAACTACAATAATTACTTCAAGATTCAATCATATCTCAATGCCATGACAATCTGATCATCAGGTTAACCCGTTTATTCCTTCATATGGGACCCATCGTGGACCTGCAACGATTTTCCGAACTATTCATCCTTTACTTATTGCTGGGAATAACGCATGGGTAAAAAATCAGCTTGACCGGCCATCAACAAATGCATGCACAATTTGTATAAACATAGTTCATACTCCATAATTTTGGATATAAACTGTCCATTTTATATGATTTGCTAATGTACTTATTGATGAGCCATCAAACTGGGGTAATATATTTTGAGTAAATTACAGTAAACCCCCCTCAACTAACCCGAATTTTCACTTAACCCCCTCCGACTACAAAATCCAACAGTGTACACCCTCTAACTATCCAAAATTGACACTTAACACCCTTTTGTTAGGTCTCCGTAGGAAAAATGCACCGACGGCCGTCTCCGGCCACCGGGCGGCCGATCCGAGCCGTCCAAAAATTTAAAAAAAAAAAAACCGAGTGGGCTAAGTCGGGAATCAACGTCATCCGACATGCGTAGGTGCTCGATCCAAACACCCCAAGAAATTAAATGGGGTGTTTAGATCGAGCACCTACGCACGTCGGATGCCGTTGATTCCCGCGTTCGCCCATTCGATTTTTTTTTATAAAATTTTTGGACGGCTCAGATCGGCCGCCCGGTGGCCGGAGACGGCTGTCGGTGCATTTTTCCTACGGAGACCTAACAAAAGGGTGTTAAGTGTCAATTCTGGATAGTTAGAGGGTGCACACTGTTGGGTTTTGTAGTCGGAGGGGGTTAAGTGAAAATTCGGGTTAGTTGAGGGGGGTTTACTGTAATTTACTCATATATTTTTAAAAATTAGTCTTAATTAAGTCCATTATAAGGAACTTGAAGAGTCTCTAGTTCACCTCTTAAGTTAATAAAGTCAAGCAGTACAATATGAACAATTCTCCAAAATTAAAGTTCGCAGAAATTCTATGGATAAAGGTATGGAGGGGAGCTCGCTACTCGCTATCCCAACTCTCTTTTTGGGCTAGAGTCAAAAGTCCACTCATAGGATGTCATGTGCTTGGGTTATTTAAAAGCATGGAAGAGAAGACAGGGAACACTCAATTATACAATTGTTTTGTGGAGGACACCATCATTTGTAATTAGAAATAAGTTACCAAGCAATTTCCAGTGGGGTTTTAACTAACAAAGATCACATAAATTCACACGTTAATCTTGCCAAAAACAGCCCTCTTAATTTAAAAAAAAAAATTCATGTTCTCCACATGATTACTAGTTTTAAATCATAGGCGTTTGAACCCAAAAAGGGTATTAGTTCTACTCTCACCATATACATCATCTGGTCATTTGGGTCAGGTTGTGTATGTGAGTTTTTATCTTGAATTTTTAAGTTTCGGCGTAGATATAAGTTCTATCTTAATTAATTTGGTCAGATTGGTGAGGAGATCAATCGAGGTGCGCTTCGTCATGGGCGTTTGAACTTTAGTAGACTTGGTAAAGTGATCAAAAGCAAGATTCAACCTCAGGCCCGTTTGGATGCGGGGAAAGAATCGGGGGTATTAGTTAATAAGGGGGATAAGATAGTAGGGAGTATTAGTTAACAAAGGATGACCCACATTGATGTGATGTTTATGGGAGGGGATTAAATAGTAGGTTGTTTGAATGAGGTATTAGAGGAGGGGGATTAAATAATATTTGGTTTGGATTGAGGATTAATAGGGGGTACAAGGAAGGGTGGATAATATAAAAAGCTGTTAAATGACCATTTTGCCCTTGTGCAGTCCTTAAATTAATTATGTATTACGTTTTATATGTAATTGCAAATTTAATTATTCTTTCACAATTTAAGCCATAATATTTATTTCTACTAACAAATTAACGAATTTCGTATTATTATTAAACAATTTTTTTAATAAAATTTGGTTTAAAAAAAAATTAAGTGTTCCAAATTTCAATCCGATTGAACTGGTAGAAAAATTTTAGTTTTTTGATCATTTTATCCTAAATGGTCATAATTAAATTTTGACTCTATGGCTCTCGTTGATTAGTTCTAAGAAAGTCATAGAATCAAATATCTCTTAAGGCTAATCAACGAGAGCCATAAAGTCAAAATTTAATTATGACCATTTAGGATAAAATTATCAGAAAACTAAAATCTTTCCACCGGTTCAAACAGATTGAAATTTGGAACATTTATTTTTTATCCATATTTTTAATATATAAAATGTCTAAAGATGTTGAAAAATTAAATGTTCCAAATTTCAATCCGTTTGAACCGATGGAAAGATTTTAGTTTTCTGATCATTTTATCCTAAATGGTCATAATTAAATTTTAACTCTAAGGCTTTCGTTGATTAGCCCTAAGAAAGTTGTAAAATCAAATATCTTTTAGGGCTAATCAACGAGAGCCATAAAATCAAAATTTAATTATGACCATTTAGGATAAAATGATAAAAAAACTAAAATCTTTCCACCGGTTTAAATGGATTGAAATTTGAAACACTTAATTTTTCAACCTCTTTATACAGTTTATATATTAAAAAATCTGGTTAAAAAATTAAGTGTTCCAAAATGGGTAGCTGGGGTGGGGAAAGGGGGATAAGGAGGGGTACAATCGTTAGATATCAAGGGGGATTAGGGGGTATAACGTATGGACTCCTCAAACCCTGGCCGAAAATAATACCGCCGTTTGTCCTCTGCTCCGGTCTTAGCCAACGAAGGGGATAACGAAGACCCTGGCATTTTGTCTTCCCAAACGCCGGATTAGAACTGGGCCCAAGTATAAAAGAGGGGTGTTAAGTTATCCTGACCTCTTTTACTGCATCCAAACGGCCCCTCAAGGACAAGACAATAAAATGTCTATTTCTTGTACTTGAGTGTTCCATTTTGTACGGGTCTTTACATGCTCGGCACCACAGCAGGCCTTGAGCTAAAGTCTATGTTGCGATCGCTTTATACCTTCAATATACCTTCAAAATTTTTTAAATTTTAGGGAGCCCTCCTACTTTTCTACCCTCTATATTAGTCCGACAAAAGGATCTCATTTTTTATTTTTACTTTAAGCGCCTGACTGCTTGGCACTTTGAAAATGTTCCATCGTACAAGGGTAAGGTGGTCCAAATCATTTTACTTTATCCAAGCATCTTAAATAAGTATTTTGTCGTCTTTTTTTTTTTTTTTAAAAAAAAAACGAATGCTCAATGATGGTTTGAAGTGTTTCAGCATCCTCAATTGCGGTTGGGGTTGTAAATGAATCAAGCAGCTCACGAGTTTGAGTTTGAGTTTTCAACTCGTGTTCAACAAAGCTTGGCTCAATAAAATAGACTCATTCAGTTAATGACTAAGCTCGGCTCGCTCAAGTTTTTTTCTCATGAGATTTTTTTTGTCATTCGTTAATTCTAATCTTCTCTATCCTAGGTGACTTGGGAAGAGAGATGAGTACTTACGAGAATCGACACTGCCCATGTGCATGAGAATATAGGAGGTACCAACTACATCCACTCCACTTGCAACTCTTCATAAGATTATAGAAGTGATATTATATGCCGATTAACATCACTAGTTAGTGAGTAATCTCTCATATTATCTTGTGGCAGTACACAATTGTTGTTAACTTGCGTGTATCTCAACTAATTCCAAACCCTAAAATTAATGGTAAGACAAACTTCCAGTGGCACTACATGATTAGGCTAATAGAAAATATGAACTGAAGTGATAAAAGCCATGTTAAATGAAGCTTCGCTGAACATGAACTCATTAATGTTTAGTGTGTTGTACTAATTGGGCCATCCCAACCTGCTGTTACAAGCCTAACGGAGTTAGTCCAATAAATTCCGCTTCTTCTAAGGAAAACGTTAGGAGCCCAATTTCATGTGGATTACAAGGTTCAACCCAACTCTTGAGTCCAATTCTTGGCCGAATGGAAATTTGGTTCCTAATACTATCAACAGCAATCCAGTAATGATTCCCTCCAAAAAAAATATATATTTTAAAAAAGATGAACAATTCGGATTATTTTGTGAAATTCCAATATAGGCTCCACAAAAATATATGTGCATCATATGTGCACAAAAATCCATGCAAGTAGCACGGTTGACAACAATCCATGCTTGTGGCCCAACAACTCAACAAGACGCAATTGGATTACTACACACGGTTTTGTTTTTTCCCCAAAGTTTAGGATAGTTCCATTGATAAAAAAGAGAAGAAAATTGTACATAAGGAAGGGCAAGCATCCCATAAAGGGGAGAACGTTTACCGTTTTGGCATTTAGCTACAAGAACCTCTTTGGCATTTAGCTACAAGAACCTCTTGCATGAGTGCAATAAATGGAATAGATACAACCGAAAGGGGACGAGAAAAGCAGCTGGAGTCACATAACAGCAAGTGCCAAATTTTGGTTGTGATACGGAGGATACCAAAACTCTCAAAGAAAACAGACTAAAAAAACCTGCATCAGCAACTGTAACTGTAAGAGGTAACAACAAAAAGGACTTCCAAAATCGAAAAATTAATCAAACACACTAAAAAATAAAACACCCCAAAACTAACTCCTAAATGGAACTGAATACTGCCGAGCAAGAGCACTTTGTAAAACAAAGAACTATAAGGGAAAAAGCCAACGAAAATTACGCAATTCATGTTTGCACATGTGGACGATAGACAAAGAAGAAGACGAAAACAGAGCACGAAAGTATCGAAGATAAAACGAACAGAAGGTGTGTGTGTGTGTGTGTGTCTGGGCGGGGGGAAGAAGGCGAAGGAGATATGGTGAGTAACCTTTTTCGATGAAATCGACAGAAGAACCAGCGCAAGTTTGGAAGACGGAAACCGGTGAACAAAAGTTATAGCGCAGGCAGAAAGTACAGATAAATCGACGGATGAAATTCATCTCGAATCCCGCGAAGCAGCCAGATCATGCCAGGTCTATACCGGGGGACACGGGGGGCTGCTGTCCGGATTTTGGGACCCACTCCGGTCTCGCTCCGATGATCGGAATCGTTCACTTTATAGAACACGTCGAGTAAAACAACTATGTAAAAAATCAGCTTAATTGTATATCATTAAGTGTCTGATCGGAGCCCATATAACTCTCAGTCTATGGGTTCCTGTGGATTTGATCCAGTGTTTCGGATCCATTCTTTTCAAGATAAAAAGGTTTCGATCAGGCACTTAATGATATCCAATTAAGCTGATTTTTTTTATAATTGTTCTACTCAATGAGCTCTACAAAGTGAACGATTCCGATCATCGAAGCGAGACCGGGGTGGACCCCAAAATGGGGCACAACAGCACGCTGCTGTCCCCAAGGGGACAGCAGCCCCCCTCCCTTACCACTCCAGGCAAGGAGGGAATTACGATTATGCCGGTCAAAAATCTCTCTACGAATGAAAGAAGTAAGACTCTCATTGGAGTTAATGAACAGCAACGGAAAATGAAGGGAAAAAGTGGAAGGGTAATTTTTCGCAGGAAAATAAATGGAAATTTTACTGCTTACAAAACAATTCATCGGTTTATGTATTTTTTATTTTCAGTTAAAAGAATTGGAGGATAAAATTTTAATTTTTGGTTCTTTTTCTGGTAGTTTCTGTAAGTTTCTAACAAATGTAAGTTAGGGCAGCAAAATCAAGGAAAATTTATGGAAAATGGGTATATTCATCTAATGTTTAATATTTACACGAATGGATGTCATTTTTTAAATTGCATATATATCTAGTCTATAATATTTTACGTGATTCTTTAATCTCTATATCCTAATGAAAAAAATAAAATTTGTCAAACAAAATTTATATTGCCTGTAAAAAATATTACTATGAATCTAAAGAAATAGTTAATTTTCCCATTGGAGTAATATAGTGAAAGTGTTAAGCATTATGAGGTAGAGGGACCATTTCCCAAAAATTTGAAGGAAAAAGAAGTTTAGCATTTTTGCCCTTTTGAAATTTTTGTATGCATATAACTTGAGACACATCTAAATATATGAAATAATAAGGACAGTGAAAAAAATTTGCATATTTAAACAAATTTACTATTGCTGAACAATAAATATATGGTTTGATAAAGAAGTTAATTTATCTATACTGAGAAACATAGATTTCAATTTTAGAGCACGGTTTTTATCAGCCACCTAAGGTCTATATTTTTTGTATTTAGCTACTTTTTTTTTGCCATTTACGTTAGTTCATTGGCAGAAGTTGTAAATAGCAATTCATTTTTTACAAAACTCTAATTGTAAGATAACCTTGAGAGGTAAATCTACTGTCACGAATAGAGAAACTCATATGTTGAAAAATTGATCACCACTTCCCCTCACATGCAGCCCGGATGCACGTGAAGGTACAAATTGAGGAAACCAGGAGATTTGACTCGGGCGATCCCTCAAGTGCAACCCAGATGCACGTGGAAGTATGAATTGATGAGGGCGATGGAGACTTGATCACACGATGTGAAGCCACCTAAAACCTAACTCTGATATCATGTTAGATTTCTTGGAGGGTTCCAACCTAAAACCAATTGGCAATAAGTAGAGTAGCCTCTGGATTTTATTAACCAAGCTTGGGTGACTTAGATGAGCGATGTGGGACAAGTCTAACAAAACATGTAATAGAACATTCCAAAAAGCCGCATAAAATATTATGTCTTCCGTTTTAAGCCAAGTGCTCACAATAATTTTGCATCCAATCTTAAATTGTTTATGTTTTTTAACATACTAGAAGCTCCAGTCGTGCAAGGCACGAATACCATGCCTGTAGATAGGAAGAAGTTATGTTTGGGGGCAATAATTTTTTTGGGTTTTAACTGCATAGTTGGAACGGTAAGAAGCAGTTAGTAATAATTACGAAGGCATAGCATATGCATTGATTAACTATGCATTGATTAAAACAATAAGGGCCCTAGTTTTGCTTCCATAGGGAAATTACATATTGTGCAGAGTAACAAAATCGTAAAAATCCCGAGGCTAGTTTGAAGTGATTGTTCAGGATTTTTTCCTTCGTACAAATCCCTGTAAAATTAACTCATACAATTGCAATCAGCATCCATTCCATATAAGGGATATTTGGAAATAGCAAAAATATTGAAGAAGAAAGAGAGAAGCAAATAAAACAAAGTGAATTTTGGTTGTTTGCTGCTTCCACAAGCATGAGAACTAAAATTTTTTCACCGGTTCAAACGGATTGAAATTTAGAACAATTAATTTTTTAACCATATTTTTTAATATATAAACTGTCTAAAGGGCCACTGGTAGTATGAGAGAAGTTAAAGGGCAAATTGGTCCGAAATTGGAAATTGTTCTTGGAAAACTACTAAAACTCCTCCTTTATATTATATTATACAGAGAGAGAGAGAGTTCCATTCAGATAAGGGCGTTCTTACCGTATTAAGTTGCGGACCTCCCATTTTCTCCCATTTTCCAATCGAATTTCAATGATCCGAGCCGCTCAATATGTTCAGAATGTGATTTTAAGGGTACCCGCTAGAAATCAGCCAAAAAAAGACAGGGAAGGACTTTATTTGAGCAGTTTTTATGTAGAGACCCGTAAATTTCTTATTTAATTTCGATAGTTGTAATAAAAGAAAAGAAAAGGACGAAAATGGTTTAATTATGAATGTGGGGGGGTCTTATGTGCTAGGATTGGAAAGTCATGGGTTTTTGTGCGATTTGTGCATGTGTGTACTGTGTATATACCAGTGAAACTTTTTTTGCCTTTTTCATTTTATTATCTCTCCCTCTCGGCTCTCTCGATCTCTCTCGCTCTCTCAACCAAAAATTCGTCTCCAAACCCAAAACCCACATTAATCAACTCCCAAATAATTTTCTACTCGTATTTTGGAGCTCGTATTGCGTTGGACAAAGCTTGGTTCCGTGTATTATTGCTTGAATTGGATTCCAGAAGTTAGGGCTTGCTCCATCTTTTCGATTTCGGTTTGGATACTCGAGGTAGGAAATTCTACCTCTCTTTATATGTTATTTGGGTTCTCTTATGTCCTATTTGAGTATCTCCATATTTTGTTTGAGCTTATATTAGTTGTGATTTGGTCTGGACGAAAATCTGTTATCTGATGAAAAATCGCCAAATTCTGGATTCCTACCGGTAGGACATTTTCCTCTACCGGTAGAATTTTGTTGCGGTGATAATGGTGCTCACTGTCTTGGGTGTGTACCGGTAGAACCCATTCCCTACCGGTAGAATTTATAATTTTTCTCATCTACCGGTATATTTTTTTGTCCTACCGGTAGAATTCTTCTGAACCATAATTTTGTTCCTTCTGTTTGGATTTCTACCGATAGATTCCTAATCCCTACCGGTAGGTCACTGGTCAAATGTTAAAATCTCCTGTGTCGGCACAGACTCTTTCTTCCTAATGCCTTTGCCTTGGCCTTTTAATGAGTATTATAATTATTTATACATACAATACAAGGAGTCATGCGGCCATGATTGTTTTTATGTGTCAGGTGATAAACATACAAGTTGGAATTGTTTTAATTGATGGAATTGCGGAGGGATAAATATGGGATTCATGGAACGATATAAATGGGCTTTTCGCACGACATTTGTACGAACGATTCACTTGAGCACATAAACGGCATGCAACAACTTGACACGGAATATCGAGTAGTTCGAAGGTTGAATTGAGATAACAAGTTTGGGAACAAAATGGAAAATACGATTGAGTTGATGTGTGAACTATCAACTTAACATTACTATCCCTTTCTCATCCGTACTCTTGCAATTGAAATTTTGGGAACATGTAAGGTGAAATGCGAAACGAACAAATGTGAAGTGGATGTACGGGGTCATGAGTACCCGGAAAGTATCGTGGGTATATGGGGCCCTAATCCCGGAATGTGAAGTGGATGTACATGGTCATGAGTACCCGGAAAGTGTCGTGGGTATATGGGGCCCTAAGACCCAGAAAGTTCTCTCAAGTTCGTTATTGGAAGAGTTAATGGAGGAGGGATTATTTAAACTTATATTGGAGATCAATGGGAGGCGTGCGGGGTTCCTCGAACCGGAATATAAGTCGTTAAATACAAAAATGTACTAAATGGAAGTTTGAACAAAAAGGAAAGATAAAAGTTGACTAATAGATTGACTATCGATAGAAAAGCACTCCTTGGGCCTCGGTTTTGCAGATTCAAAGTTGGTTCCCATAGCGACCTCATTTGCTAGCTAGAGTTTGATTTCTTTTTGTTCTACTCATTCTTTCGTCTCACTCAATTGCATATAGAGTTTGCGTAGACTTTTCTACTGGGCTAATGTAGCTCAACCTATTATTTTTCAGGTACAAATCAGAGGTTGTGACATGGGTTGCTGTGCTTGCATGTGATCCCACATTTTGAAAGCGACTTCAGAGAGTTAATCTTGCATCTCTTGTAAACTTTATCTTCGGATGAAGGAATTGTAATCTTCTTCTTCTTCTTCTTCTTATTATTATTATTATTTTATTAAATGAAGGATTTATGTAAATTCTTAACTTTCTTTTAACGTGATCTAGTGGTTTTAGGCCGTTGGGCCAAGGATGTAAATTTGGAAATGCTTTGGAGTTTGGAGATGATTTGCGAACAAGGGAAATAGAAATGGCTTTTGGGTAATATTTCTATTATTGTGAGAATTTTTATTTATGAAAAGTTTTTAATATTTATGTTGAAAATCGAGGGTGTGACATTTTATTTGATCCGTTCGATAAAAAACAAACAAAAACTGCTCGGATGAAACCCTTTCCGGTCTTTTTTTTTTGCTGATTTCTCGTTACTATACTTAAAATCACGTTCTGAAGACATTGAGCGGCTCGGATCATCGAAATTCGATCAGAAAATGGGAGGTCCTTATCTTAACAAAGTAAAGGCGCTCTTACCTGAAGTTTTGTGTGTGTGTGTGTGTGTGTGTGTATATATATATATATATGAGGAGTTTTAATATATAAATTGTATAAAGAGGTTAAAAAATTAAGTGTTCCAAATTTCAATCCGTTTGAACCGGTGGAAAGATTTTAGTTTTCTAATCATTCTATCTTAAATGGTCATAATTAAATTTTGACTCTAGGGCTCTCGTTGAATAGCGCTAAAAAAGTCGTAGAATCAAATATCTCTTAAGGTTAATCAACGAGAGTCCTAGAGTCAAAATTTAATTATGACCATTTAGGATAAAATAATTAGAAAATTAAAATCTTTCCACCGGTTCAAACAGATTAAAATTTAGAACACTTAATTTTTTAACTATATTTTTTAACATATAAACTGTATAGAGAGGTTAAAAAATTAAGTATTCTAAATTTCAACCCGTTTGAACTGGTGGGAAGATTTTAGTTTTTTGATCATTTTATCATAAATTGTCATAATTAAATTTTAACTTTAGGTCTCTTGTTGATTAGCCCTAAGAAAGTTGTAGAATCAAATATCTCTTAGGGCTAGTCAACGAGAGCCATAGAGTCAAAATTTAATTATGACCATTTAAGATAAAATGATTAGAAAACTAAAATCTTTCCATCGGTTCAAATGGATTGAATTTTGGAACACTCAATTTTTTAACCGTATTTTTTAATATATAAACTGTCTAAAGGGCCATTGGCCACTGGTAATATGGCAGAAATTAAAGGGCCAATTGGTCCGAAATTAAAATTTGTCTCGGATGGCAGTTCTTGCGGAAGGCGGAGAAGACGTCGAGGTGGCGGAGGGCGGCAGATTGGATGATGGAGAGGAGGGAGCGGGCGTCGTCGGGGGCAAGTTGGGGGGCGGTGGCGAGGAGGTCGGGTTTTTTGTCGTTGCTGTTGTCGTCCCTAGGTTCTGTGGAAGGAGGGTTTGGAGTTTGTGAGAATAGGGAAGAGGTATGAAAGCATCTCCAATGGAAGATGTCAAATCCTACGTGGACATGTTAACGGTAACATTTGACACCAAAATTCAATCCAATCCAGCAGCCTTCTTTGATGCCAATTCTACGTGGATTTGAAGGAAATGACAAAGTTGTCAAAGTTGCCAACCTCCCTCCTCCATGCCAAATTTCAAAAAATGACCATTTATATATTGACTTAAGGGTTGGAGAGGAATAATTTGATGTCAAATTGGAGATGTCAAAATGCCACGTCAGCCTTCAAAAAACGTTTGACATCTCCAATATGAAGCCATGGGTTGGAGATGCTCTGAGAGAGAGAATCTGTGGTGCATTATAAAATCTAGGCAAATTGTAAATTGTCCGAAATTGAGGGAGAAAATTGTAATTGGAAAAATTTGGCACACCATGGGCAATTGGTAAAATGGGTGAAATTAAACGGCAAATTGGTCCGAAATTGAAAATTGTCCTTTTGGAAAACTCCTTTATATATAGGAGAGGACATTGCCTATAATATGCAATGCTGAGATTATCTAGAGGCTTTTTTCTCTAATTTTACTCTTTGTCTTTTACAGAACAAATGATGTAATAAAAATACAAAGGAAAGTAGCATTAGCGGAAAAAGAAGCGGTAAAATCAGTCAGTAATAATAATTATGTTACCTCATATGATGCATTCTTAAAGAAATAATTGCATCATGACATAATTGTCCTTCCGCATGATAGTTAGGTAAAACAAGGAAAAAATTAGCAACCATTTGACAGTCACTACCAATAACTTCAGTCACAGAAAATTGCTTTCTTGCATGCAAATATAAGGAAGGTCTACATGGTAGATTGGTAAGAAATTCCTCTAGATAATTTATTTACATATATATGTGTGTGTGCGTGTACATATTTTCTTATTAAAGCATATAGATTAAAACGCATAGAGCACACATGTACTTAGGCATACACATACATACACAGATATACAAAAACACACATGAATTTAGGCACCTACACAGACACGCCGAAAACGTACATGCAAACAAGCAATAAAATTTCGATGCCAAATTGTGCCACCAAACGCTTATACCTCTATCATACTATTACTTGTTTTGTTCAAACTGCATATATATGCCCAGATGACACCTAATTAGCAGCACTGTAATTTACAAAGTCAAGACGCTGCTGTAAGCGGAGAAAACAACATAGCATGGCCAAACACCACACAAACCAAACATCAGAGGAAATAGTTTTCTACATACAGGCGCACAACAGCGACCGAACCCATCCAAAATATAAACATAAACAAAAGCTTCTTCGGGGACGCCAATGCAACACCATTCACATGAAGGATTACCCAAAACATGCATAGTGTGCATAGTTTTCAATGGCTGCTTGGGTTGGCAAAGGCATTGCTATCAATGTAAGCTTCCAAAATCTATCCAAATCATGCAATCATGAAAACCAGCTGTATATTCTCTCAATGTCTTCAGCCATAGGAAAAACAACTCGGAATTCCAGAGTAGGCAGCATGATAACCAGAAGGTAAGAAAGGAAATCCAAGTCAACAGCAGCCAAGAAATGGGCAAACACCTCAGCATCAAGCCTCAGGTCATTGATGGGCACATTCCACACACGGTCAGACATTTTAATGACCATCTCTTCAAGACGAAACTCACGGAAGGATTCCTTCAGCTGGAGCTCAAATTCCTACACGCGTGTGTGTGCGTGTTTGGGAAGTGGGAAGATGGGGGGAACCATAATTCACAGTGGATGGGGGGAACCATAATTCAAATTAATTCAATAGGTAACACTAAAAAAATAACTCTACGACTGAATGAGGAGAATCAGAACTATAGAGGCACATACCGAACGCAGCTGGACAACTGGAAGATGCAGATGACCAAATTTTAGCACAGGCTGCTCATGTGAGATGGCGAAGGCAAATAAGAAGTGCGCAGATTCGCTAAGACAAAACACAAACAAGACAATAGCATGAACACATTTTGCCAAAAGGGTTAGCCGGAAAACGAAAAGAATTAACCAACACATAATTATTTTCCCAAACGCTAAATGATAGACCACAAATATGGGCGCATATGTACCTAAAGGTGGATGAAGCTTCCGATGGTGTGCATGTGCACCTGTCCAATGGAAGCGTACCTCCATATCATTTTCATCCAGAATGATAGTGTGGAAAATCCATCTACGTTCACATGCAAAGATAACTTTGTACCCAGTTTTTAACTTGTGGACATCACGGTATTCATCCCAGCCATCACAAAATCGCCAATCAACAACCTCAACTGGCCAGATCCTATATCCATGTGCAATCAAAATCCATGTGGTTGAACCATGAACAAGCAAGTATCGCCACAGCCCCTGCGGCAATCGCCGCAAATAAAACCCAGCCCATGAGCAATCGCTGCAGAATGCCACAAACACAAGATATCCCAAAAACAAACAATAGCAAGACAAACCTGCTCAACACCAGCAGGACTGGCATGCATCAAATGCCAGCAGCTGCCTACACCTACACAAGAGAGCATATAAATCTAGTAACATCCAATAAAGGAATGGCAACAAAGAATGAACATGAGGGGCAAATGCGCAACAGGGGGCTCCCCCCCCCCCCCCAAAAAAAAAAAAAAAAAAAAAAAGCACATCCGATTACCATTTCAATAAATCAAAGGAGCCTGCACACGCACCTCACTACACTGCAAGAAGGAATAGTACACAATGCCATGCAGCCAATTGAAACCTAAAATTCCATTCCAAACAGCGGCGGCAACACAGCATGGTATTCCTCAAGAAAACTATCCAAAGGTCTATACGTCATGTGATTTCCCTCACCAGGAATAGCAATAGCACAAACCACCTTTTCTCTCTGAGCAGTCTGCAAATAATAAACACCTGCCCTTGCAGAACCGTTACCACCATGGCTAATTATGTCCCACCGAACAAATGGTGCATGCACAACCATTCTAACACAAAAATCCAAAATCTAAAATCAGCCGAAAACCAAAACTCCAAAAAGGGAAGTTAAAAGGCCAAAGCAACACTATAACCCCTGAGGAACCATTAGCACAATGGCTAACTATGTCCCATCAAACAAACAGCACATGCACGACCATTCCAACACAAAAATCCAAAATCTAAAATCAGCTGAAAACCAAAACTCGAAAGAGGGAAGTTAAAAGTCCAAAGCAACACTACAAACACATGCATTTTCCCTGCCATAACACACCGGTTTAATTTTTTTAGTGCAAGAGCACCCACAAAAGAGCATAAATTTAGTACACAAATTTAGTAATGAACCCGGAAAATATAGAACGCTAAAGAATACGTATGACCAATGCTCCAGAACAACAGCATAGGGAGCACAGGGATCACAATGGGGCTAGGCAACCTAAGCAGTCAACTGCCCCCAGGAAAATTTGGGGACAATTCATGCGATTCACTGTTACACATGCATGCATATTACAACGGTTGGATATTGCATACCCAAAAAACATAAAATAACACGCACCGAACAACAAACAAGCAAAGAATAACAAAACAAGGGCAACACTGCAGACCCAACCCAGCGATAAGCACCCAAACAACAAGATGACGCATTAAAGACCACAACGACGAAGCAAAGACTACAGGCACAAATGGAAGCTAAACCAACCCAACAAGCCCCACGGCATGCAACCACAGACCCAACCCAGCAATAAGTATCCAAACAGCAAGACGACGCACCAAAGACCGCAAGAACAAAGCAACAATCATAAGCACAAATCGAAGGTAAACCCAACGTAGGAAGCAAGCCCCACGGGACGCAATACAAGCATTTGGAAAAAGCGAATCTACGAAACACGCACGACCCATAAAACAAACGAGGCCCGAAAACCTAGGTTCCTACCCTGGGCCGGAGAAACCACAGAGCACAAAGAAGAGGAGCAAAAAACAAAATCAAAACAACAAAACCTAACATGGGCAGTTAACTCTCAGCCAGCAACAGAAACACAACCGCCCGCATGCAATCCAAGATTCTCTAGCGCCCTGTAAGAGGTTCTTAAATCAGGATAGAAAAAGTAAAGCTTATTCTATGGACGTGGTTCTCTTTTTTTTCCCATTATGTGAGGAATGCTAAAGAAGTGATCAGCTGACATTACTGTGAGAACACTGAGTCTCTGATGGACCAATGAGGCAGATCATATTGCGTATTCTGAAAGGTGATTTTTGCGGCAGAATTGGTGTCATAATTTGCAAGGAATACAGCACAAGAAGCCTTTCATTGGAACACATGAACCTAGAAATAACAAACAATTCGAGATAATGCTAGGTATGTCAAAAGAGGAATGAGTACATTTCTGTTCATGGGCATAGATACATTTAATCTACCTCTAGATTTTTTTCCGGCCAAGTCATTGTGGAATACCCGGAAACTAAAGCTGGTTCACTTAGCTTGATTGCTTTATGCAAACCTCTCAAATGTCCCCACTCTGGTTTCCTTGGTAATCCTTCAATATAATCAATTTTTCGCCATCGCAAACGCCAAGATCATCAGAGTTCGCACCAGAAATGAAGAGACCAGCCGCTGTCCGGCCAAAATTAGTTCCTCAACTAAAAATCATGTAGTAATCAATAAATACACACAAACACACTGAATAAGAATATACTTGATTGAAACCATCTTGGTCAAAAGAGGAGGTCTAAAGTTTTATGTTCTTCACTGAATGGGAAGTGAGAAATTTTAACAGAGTACATGGGAAATCCTACTCAACCCAATATTACAAGAAAGATGGAAATTTGTATCACCTGGTGGAGGAACTCTTTTTTTCCCTTCGCAGCATTTCGTCAAACATGTTCCGTGCACCTATTATGTATTGGTCTCAACAGTCCAAATGAAATCTCTTTGTAACCCATCAGAATAGGTTTATACTAAAATGAATACGGAGTTTTTAAATTATACTTATGTTTCTTAGTTCTGTTGGAAACACCTGACATTAAAAATTCTATGAAAAATTTGTTTCTATTATGATTCACTACCATAACCTCATTCATCTATGAGTAAAGTCTTAAAAATACCTCGACAGTGTTCATGTACAGCTTGGTTGTGGAACTTCTATGGATATATAGTGGGCTCTTCGATCGCGCATAGCCATCGAAAATCACTTTTCCCATAAAACCACTTTTCCCACGTAATTGTAACAAGGAAGGTCCAAACGTCCACTGGGACTTGAAATATATGCCTTTATCTATCTGACACATTGAAATTAACAATCAAATGTTTCTTTGCTCCGGGATCTAGTTGCTTATGCCTTTAGTTAACATGACCTTATCTTGGCAGCTGAGCGTAAATGGATTTTCCATGCTGTCATCCTTGTAAAACCACTTTTCCCATAAAAAAAAATATGTTGGTCTTGTTGTCCAAAATGAAGAATTTGGGTGCAGATGCTCAAAGCAAATTTCAATACTCATTTCATATTCGTTCAATTTTGAAGACATAGTTAAGCAAATATAGTACATCAAACTGAACTTTTTCAGTTCAATGAGTCCCCAATTGATTTTTCGTAAGAGTGATTTTGTGCATGTGTGTTATCGCAGAGGAATATTTGGATTTAAGGTGAGAGAAAACGTGTACAATTATCAAGTTACATCTTTCTACAGCATGAAAAAAGGCAGCAAGAATCTGGCTTTTCAAACAAATACTTCAAAAGATCTCAAAGAGTTCAGAAAGGGAAGTTGTGCAGCCAAAGTATCAGGTTACATAATGCTATAGCATGCCAAGGGTCATTATTTAGGGAAAACATTTTTCTTTTGATAGCCAACAGAGACATTTCATCATCGCCTTATTAGAGATACAGAATCATCCATAACCTGTCATTCACCAATAACATTGTAATGGCATTGATGTTTTTCGCCTAGGCTGAAAAGACAGAATTACACTCATCCTCAAGACCGGTGGCAGTTCAATTGAGGGGCAAATGTGTTCCAAATTGAAAAATGGCATCCCAAAAACTCAGCTGAAAACTGAAATCTTAGCAAATACAGCTGAAAACTACAAGTATCTTCAACAAACTTATGCCATTTGGGTTACAAAAATTTCATCATAGCCAACAATATTATGCCAATGTAGCCACCGGTTTTGTGACTGAAAGTTCAAGTGCAGTTAAGTGTGTGCAAGCATAGCAAACACACACCTCCATAGCTCAACACACACACACAGAGCCGAAAAATGGAAGTACATAGCCATAATGCTATCCATATTGGTTTGGAATGGTTTCAGACAATTAATTGAAAACCATTGGAAGTTACTCATGGCTGCAACTAAGGTTACTCCGCCAAGGTAACTACCTTCTTTACCATTTTAATTTACACATCATCACCCTATTAGTAGCACATAATATTCTGAAGCAGATTACTTAAGCCGAAAAATAGTTCCACAGAAGCATGGTATAATAGTACGTCCAATGATTTTCTATTTCTCGAAAATGGGGATAGAAGCTCCTCAAAACGAATAATCTATTTTTAAACTATGAAATGAAGAATTGGATTTTAATTAGCCTCCAAAACCATTTTTGCCAAAAAAAAACATGTTAGTTTCGACATCTAAAACGAAGGATTTGGGTGCGGATGCTCGAAACAAACTTAAATAGTAGTCCTTTTGTATTCGTTCAATTCTGAAGACATTTAAATAGGGGTTATTTGCAAGGACACCCCTTTAACTATCACGTTTTGTCAACTTGATCCCCTCATGTTTAAAACTCATCAACTTGACCCCCCTGACTATCAAAATTCATCAACTACACCCCTTCCGTCCAATTCTGTTAAAAAATGTTAACATTTTGGACGGGAAAATATGTAACCTAGACGGAAAGAGAATTCTAACCCTAAAATGCCCTTCACCACTTCTTCTCCTTCTTTTTCTTCTCTTCTTCTCCCTCTCTCTCTCTCCTACTCAACCCTCTCACCCCAACCAGACACAAACATGGCAGTCCAACCACCACCGCATCTATCTTTTCCTTTTCGCCTCACTCTGCACTCTCCTCACCACCGAAACTCCCATGCTCACCGCCGCCGCCACCACAGACATCGTCGGCGGCGGGGCCCCGAATTACAGAAACCCATTTTCGACGCCCTCTTTCACTATGCCTCCATCCTCCACCGCACCCACAGCCTCTCCACCAAGTCAAATCCATCGCCGACGTCATTTGCCACTCTAGCTGCTGTGTGGTGTGTGTGTGTGTGTGGTGTGCGTCTATGAGAGGGAAAGAGTGAGAGAGATCAGAGAAGACGACAGTTTGATTTTGGAGTTTAGATTACTTGAATTTGAAATGGGTTTTGTTTTAGATTACTTGAATCTGAAACCTCCACACCCACCGTCATCGCCGCCACAAACGCCGTCGGCGGCGGCACCCCCATTTATAGAAACCCTTCTTCGACGCCCTCCTCCACTACATCTCCACCCTCCGCCTCTACACCGAACTCAAATCCATCGCCGACGTCATTCGCCGCTGCCGCTCCAGCTGCTGTGTGGTGTGCGAGTGTGTGTGTGGTGTGCGTCTGAGAGAGAGAGATTAGATAGTTTGATTGTGGGGTTAAGATTACTTGAATCTGAAATGGGTTTTGTTTTAATTGGAATCTGTGTTCGTGTGTGTGTGATGTGTGTGTGTGTGTGAGAGGAAAAATGAAAACATAATTCCATTGCTCTGATGAACTCGACGATGAACTCGTCGCCGGCAAGAGAGTCGACATGAACTCGTCTATGGTTTCCCGATTCTGGGTTTGATTGTAAAGCAATAATTAATCCATTTTGTGTTCGGACAAATAAGTCAAAGTGGCTTATTTTTTATCCTTATTCAAATTTTTTTCGTATCACTTTGCTTATTATTAATTTTTTGGAGATTATTGCATCATCACGACAAGAGGAATCTAAAAAGTAAAATTTTTTGACCGAAATCCATTTTTTTATAATAAAAACGAAAAAATTTTAATAAGTCAATTTTTTCGTCTTTATTTAAAAAAAATTAGATTTCGGTCAAAATTTTTTAGTTTTTGGATTCATTTTGTCGTGAGGATGCAATAATCCCCAGAAAATTGACAATAAGCCAAGTGATACGAAAAAAATTTGAATAAAGATAAAAAAATAAGCCACTTTGGCAGTACAAAATCCTATTTTAACATATGAAGGACATATTTGTCTTTTCACTCGTTTCCGTCCAAAATTTTAACTGATTTTGCCACAGGGGTGATGTTGATGAGTTTTGATAGTTGAAGGGGTGAGGTTGATGAGTTTTAAACATGAGGGAGTCAAGTTGACAAAACGTGATAGTTAAAGGGGTGTCCTTGCAAATAACCCTTTAAATAGATATAGAATTTTTTTCCACTGAGTCAACCTTACTTCACATTCATAGTCGCGTTGAATAACATCTCCAATTATGCACTCAATTGAGAAAAATTAGAACTATCAAGGCAAGATATCATTGCATACTAAATCAAACAATCACAATTATAAGATGGTTTTGGGATGTGTTCAAATGATGTCTACCAGCCAAAAAAATAGCAAGTTACTTATAAAAATGTAACCCTAGAAATAAAACTCAGGAAACATTAATGATATAGACTTACTCATCATTACACAACCACATAATGAATATGACCTTGCTGAACATGAGATCCACAAATTACACAATTTCTTCTACATTGACGTAAACTTTGTTGCCAATAGATAAAAGCATTGAATATTTAATGAGACAACATTCCACTAGAATCTATATTATAGGTTAACTGATTTAAAATAACAGAAGGTACGAAATTACTATAGTTTGTTCTAAATACACTGATTTCACACTGTGGGCACGCGCCCCGAAAAATCGCCCGATTTTGGTTTGCGGCCCTCTTTGGAAAATAGCGCGGCAAAACGCTTCGATTCAGAGTCGCCACTCGGGTTTTAGCGGTGAGGCACCCAAGGAACCGAACTCGAGAACGCTTGCTACGTTTTGTTTTTGATTTGAAAAAGGGTTTGATTTGATTTGAAAAAGGCGTAGACTGGTCCGTCGTCACCTTCGATATCTGAGGTTCGGGAGCCAGGCTACGAGAGGGGAAGGGTTTTATGGCACCCCCTCTCGCCCAATCCGGAGATCGGTTTCTACTCGGGCATTTTGTAAAACGTTTGCATTTTTCTCTCATTTGATCATTTTTTAGCCAGTTAGGGCGAGGGAACAATTAATAGGGGTTAATACTATAACAGCTTGTAGTTTAAATGACAAAATGTTTACGAATGATGGTTTGTTTGCTTGAATTAAGTTAAACATAAGAGCATAGATTGAGAACAAGCACTGCAAAGAGTTCAACGGGATGATGTACGCTGCTCTTCGGACGCGCGAGCAGGTGACATGCTGGCACGCAATGGCAGAACCAGTGCACGCCAACAGACCCTGCGCACGCCACCTTAAGGCTGGCGTACACTACCCTATTGGTTTCTTACAGCTCTTACTCTCGACCCTCTGGGCTCTGGAACGGACCAGTGCACACCCAAGACAAACCACGCAGTTGATAAGATAGATTAGGTACATGCACAGACGTAATAAATGGCTAAGGGCCAATAAAACAGCAAAGCAAACCCCATAAACAGAGTGGGGAGGAACAAGAGGCCAGGATTGAACTATGATGCAAGGGCCAGGGACCGAACTTTAGCGTAGATGCCGTACGCCACTCTTGAGAGTCCGTACGCCATGCTTGCATGTTGTCCAGTGTTTGGCTTTACATCATCTGGGCTCTGGAACATGACCAGAAACACCCCAGAGGCCTTCTAAAGCAGATATGAACAAATATTGAATACTACAACTAAACGGCTCTAAATACAGAAAGCAGTAAACTAGTTTTTTTAGTATGCAATAAGGTGATGAATAGACAAGAAATAAAGCACAAAACAAAGATCTGGACCCCATTTCACAACTGGAGTACGCCAGTTTCGGAGGGCTCGGACCTTCGGTACGCCACCTAAAAGGTGGCGTACGCAGGGTCCAGACAGATCCCAGACAGATCAAATTTTAAAACTGTACGTACTGTCACGGACCGGCGTACGCAGGCCTATGATTGGCGCACGCCGACTCTAGTTAGAAACGATTTTTTTGTTTTTAAAACATTGATAGCTTTAGGGCCAGGACTGGTATTGATTACCAGCCTTGACCCTGTTAGCTCCCCTCAGGGATCAGAACAGAGAGCAGTACAAAGATGTATACCTTTGGCTTTTGGATTTGAAAGGTGTTTGAGCTTTGAACTTGAGGCTTGAAAGGAGGATGGTGAGTGTGGATGGATGTATATTGTAGTGTATGGGAGAGTTTCTTGCTGTTTCTCTCTCAATGAGAAGGAAGAAAGAACAAGGGACTAATGGAGAGAGAGAGAGAGAGATAACTTGAATGCTACAAGTTTTTGGTAACCCTTTCTCATGGAAGCATATGAGGGTATATATAGGGAAAAGGGAGAGAGGGGGGGTTAAGGCCAGGCAAAGGGGCTGGTGCCTTAGCCCTTAAGCCTTCACTCCCATTGGATGAGAGGGAAAAGTGATGGGATGGGTGTAAGAAAATGTCCCCCGGCCGAGATTGATTTTTCAATGGATTGGAAGGTTTCCCTATGCTGTAGACCCCTACCCATGGCTTCTGCATGCTAAAAAACACAAGTTTGACCGAAAGTTGACTTGGCGTACGCCACTAAATACCTGGCGTACGCCAGGTCAAATCTGGTCAACGGTCAAAGTTGACCGATGACTGACACGTGGCAGAGGACCAGCGCACGCCAAGAAAGTATTGGCGTAAGCAAGTAGGGTTTTGTTGAGGCCTTTTGGTTCTGGTTTAGAGAGTTTGAAAGGGATTTGAAAGGGTTTTTGGAATGTTCAAAGCTCAAACACACTAACATTTCTGGGGTGTTCTTGATCCGTTTCATCATCGGGAAAATTAAAGATCGTACGTAAACTAATCTTGAAAGTCCAAAATAGGGTGTCTACACACACCTATCAGAATAGAGTTGTTTCCTTCGATAGTCAATTCATCCAATGTGATCCTTTGATATAAAACCAGGATATAACTTATCGAGAGATGGTCATATAATCTCTCATCTATAAATAGAAAAGGGGAATGACATTGACCTTCACCTTTTTTTTTTATATTGATAAATATAAGAATCATGTAGATGGGCCTTGCAAAATGGTTCCACAAACCAGGCTTTCTATCATTTAACAACTCTAATGCTACTTCAGTAAGCACAATTACTTTTGCAATATCACACAATACCAACATACATAAAAACATGGAAGCCAATATTATAAGTGAAAGAGTTTCCAAATAACTTAAAATACCTTTGGAGGTTGCCTCGATATGAGAAAGAAGAAAAGAAACAAAAGTACCTATCCAATGTTATTATGGTGTTTGTCTCATTATGGCGCAGGTCATTGGAAGAATGTGGGTTTACGAATTTGGTGAGCTTTTGCTTCATTGATTTTGATCCAAAGCATCACAGCACTGTGACCTGACATGGAAAACTCAGTGACCAGCGAAATATATTTTAGAATGCACATTTTGAAGTATAACACACATTTGGAGGCGCTAAATTTGTTAATCCTCCAAACTTTTACAGGAGAAAAATAAGAATCCATCCAACAAAAAAGAGACGTCAATTACCTAATGTAGCAACTTAGCTAGAATAACTCCATTAAGGAATAATCAAAATCAAGCTAGGAACAAAAAAAAAAACCACTGACTTTCTCATAGTAGATTCAAAACAAGTCAGTTTGAACTCTAATTGTTCCATCAAATTGATTCTCTTATGGATTAAGCTAAATATCAGTATGGTTTTGATTGGTTTTTAATTCATGTCATCCACTGTTCCAAAAGGAAATGAAACAACACATTGCATCCATGTTCTTCTGCAAAGATGTACATATTTGCATAAACTATATATAACCATATCAAATTGCATATGTTGAGACAATAATCTCGAATCTTTTCTCTGCGCCCATTATCATGATCTCAATAGACTATAGAAAAATGACCATGAACAAGAAAGAATCTCTTGGAAAGGGCAATTGTTGACACTTTCATTTGTATCACATATCACTACCCCAATGTTTTTCTCTTCCATCGGTTGCCCCTATAAGAGCGAATTGGTAAGTTTAATTTATGTTCTTTGAAAGTGATTGTAGGATTCAAAGTGACACCCGGAGCCAAGCAATTATTCATTATGGATTTTCACCTGATCACATACAAACCACTGTTGTTAACCAATAAATTTGGTCAAGAAACCCCATAAACAGAGAGGTGACAGATAGGTGTCAAATTTTACTGTAAGAACTTTTGTACTAAATTTTTAAAAAAAAGACAAAGACAGTAAAAGCCGGTAGGAATACGATACCTATTTCACCAAATTTTCAATTAACTAAAATTTTATATACTCCAAACATAAACTACAAAAAGAGATATGAAGAAATCCTTAGCATAGGTGGCTTTTCCTTTTCCCTTACCCATAGAGCTTGAGACTTTTCAGATACCATGGACAAGCAGATGTATAATATCATGACCGATTGACCGCTAAACAATTGCATAAAGTTATATCTATTTTTAACCAACAAAGACAATAGATCAAACTGGTGGATAAAATCAGCCATCCAAATTTTTTACCTATTCGGCATTTTGAAAATTGGTCACAAATCCTCATCAGCGTCTTCGCTGGAGATTGAATGAACGTTGAATCTGCACTGGCTAATTCCTGCATAGGTTTTGCACATGTAGGCCTTTAGTGTCACGTGACACTTTTTGAATTCAGCTAACTTGTGGAGCAATGGGAGTGGAAGTTGTTCTTGGCTTCTTGCATTAAGTAGACAGCAATAAGTTTGTTTTCTTTGTTTTTCTCATTACTTGAACATGTACATAACCTAAAGGTCCTAAACGTTTGTGGTAAAGCAGAGTACTGAGAATTTATAAAATGGAAGCAAAAGAAACCTTTGGCCTTTGGTACCAATTTGCATACTCCTCTCATTTCTTATTTTCATCTCTTGCCTACTAAATCCTTATGTTTAATTCTAAGTCTCTAAAATGACCAGGCATGAAGTTTTCTTAGAGAAGATAGTTAGTCCTTTGTTTTAAACAAATACGTTATTGTATTTGTAGAGGTCCTATGGTAGTAGTTGACAGAAGTAGTCTATAACTCATAGCATGAGGAAAAAATTGAAGTTGATCAGTAAAATTGAAAACTTCAGCTTTAGTTTTTTGTCTTCCCCTTACAAAGGGAAGCAAATAGTAGATTGATGTAGGTGAATTTCATGATATCAAAATAAATCATGTTCTTTTTCTTGAAACCACCATGCGAAAACTGAAAAAAAACCCGGTACAATATATATGTAAATGGAATGGTTTGGTATTAATGGCAAAAGAATGTGCTTACACCAGCTGCATTTGGTGCTATTTGGGATGAGTAATTGCATAGAATTGTCCAGTAACCTCAGGAATCACTGTTGCTTCAGTCGATCTAGTTGGATATGTGATTCGAACATTGAATTTGACCCTACAACATGGTGATGTTTGTTAAGCTATATATGATATATCATTTATGCTAGATGTTTAGATTAAAGTTAGGTTTTTTACGTGGCTAGTCATAGTACTCTTGTGCATACATACACAGCCACCTGTCAACACAAATTGTATGTTTACACATTAAGTTCATGAGCAGTCCTAACCATAAGCACAACCATATAAGTCATAATATAAACAAGCTATAGATATGTCTTACGCTTTAAAAGGCTTTCCACAAAACACATCCAGCAACACACAGCATAGCAGGAGCAACAAAACCAAGCATAGATCGATAGGACTAAGACCAGTCATAAATCCTTTCACTGTCATCAAATGCCAACAAAGAAGTAAAATTTTGTTAGCAGGTATAATATCAAACATCAGTGTGCATAGGATGATAAGCATAAATAACCATAAATATCAAACATCTAGTGTGAAAGTTTCCGAAGTGGGTTTCAAAAATGGGACCAAAGTAAAACCAAAGCCATTTCGACCTCCTGTTGTAAGTGAAACGCATCATCAAAACAACCAGGTAGAAGCCATCTAGCGGCCACCGGCAATTGGCAATAGCCATCTGCGAAGATAGGCAGAATCGACAGAAAAAACCGTAGATCAGAGCACGGAGACGGAAAGACAAAGGAGAGGCGCCAATCAAAAAAATACATAAGAGAGGCGAGAGATGTAGATGCCTTATTGAAATTGGCGATGCCTTCATTGCATGGAGAGAGATTGCAGATGGAAGGAATGTCTTGGAAGCACAGAGACTATTTTTAAAGGAAGAGAGAGAGGAGGAGGTAATCAAGCAAATTAGGTTTTATTCCTTCCACAAAATACAAATCATGACTTAATTGTTTGAGCCGTGCCTTCAAACATGGGCATGTGCTAGTTATCCCATAAATTACGTTAATATTAGATTATCATGATTGATTAGGATATTTCAATTCAAATGAGCACTTTTTGTGGTCTTGAAGTTTCGAATTTTTTGGAAATATAAATCCCTTAGATGCCTTGAAAATTATCTCATGCCTGCCATAAAGAGAAATTCTTCTTCCATATGGGGTTTGAATTTTGAACATGGAAAGATTTCATATAGGGTTTAAATTTTGAACAGGAAAAGATAAGAACCCTTGGATCAAATGAACATCAAAATTTAAATTCAATCTCTATCATCCAAATTGCCAAATTCAATCTCTGCCATCCAAACTGCCACGGAGGACAGTTGTGAGAGAGACATTTTGCAAAACCGTTGTGTAATGTAATATAGACTAGTGCTAGCTCATGCTTACAACACTATGTATCCCTGTTGGAAGGAAATGGCAGTTGTGTAATTTAAGCAAAAACCATGGGTACTTAACCGAAAAATGGGAGGATACACTACAGCCTTTGGATCAAATGAATCTAAGTTGTTCTCACAACTTATCTCCACACCATTCTGTTTTATAACCCCACACCCGTAGGCACGCGCTAGCACTAGTGTGTGTGTGTGTGTATATATATATATCTCTATTATAAAATAGAAGGGTGTGGGGACAAGTTGTTAGAGCGGCTTAGATTCATTTGATCCAAAGGCTGTAGTGCATCCTCTCATTTCCCGGTTAAGTACCCATGGTTTTCATCTAAATCACACAAACTGTCATTCCCTTCCAACCGGGATGCGTAGTGCCATAGGCACGGGTTAACACTAGTATATTATAAAACAGAAGAGTGTAGGGACAAATTGTTAGAACGGTTTAGATTCATTTGATCCAAAGGCTGTAGTGCATCCTTTCACTTCTCGGTTAAGTGCCCATAGTTTTCATCTAAATCACACAACTGCCATCATTTTTTCAATATCGATGCGTAGTGCCGTAGGTACGGATTAATACTAGTATATATATATGAGGAGGAGGAGGAGGAGAATAGGAAAAAATAGGAAATAGGAGGAGAGAGACGGATAGGAGGGGGGGAAATAAATAAAAATAATTTATATAAAAAATAAAAAT
>BPLS01000619.1:1156039-1192834 GCA_019656275.1 Rhododendron kiyosumense
CACACACAAACCTCGCCATCTCCTTTAACACACACACACAGCTTTACCTGCAAAACAAACGAGTCAAACAGTTGCTATACCCTTCTTCTTTTTCCCATTTAAACAGATTATTATTATTATTATTATTATTATTATTATTATTATTATGCACGCTCCCTTTTTAAGAGCTTTTATATTTCTTTTTCCTTTGCAAGGAGGAGGAGGATCAATCGGTTGCGACAAGGAGGAGGAGGAGTAAGAGGAGGAGGAGGTTCCATTGCTGGAGTCTTCTTCCTGAAGAACTTCAAATTGAAATCGTCTCGAGGTTGCCTGTCAAGTCTCTAATGCAATTAAACTGTGTCTGTAAAACATGGCGTGCTCTTTCTACAAACCCTATCTTTATTGCCTCTCATCTCGAAAAGGATACTCCTACTAGGCTGGTCACTTGGAACGCTAACCATAACGGTCTCTTGGTTGGGCATGATGGCTTTCAGACCTTCGTAAAATGGTCTGAATATGACTTTCAACCTGTGAATCTTACTTTCGGGTTTCACAGGAAGCCAGATTTAGTTTTGGGTCCATGTGATGGCATATTTTGTCTAGTCTGGAGTATCAGTAATCATGGACTCTATGAAGGAAAGGAGGTACCAACTATTGCGCTATGGAACCCTGCAACAAGGGCATTTAGCATTCTCCCGATGTCCATCTTTGACTTACCACCATATGGCGAGGCACATAGATGTTTTGTAGGGTTTGGTCTTGATCTCAAAACTAAAAGTTACAAGGTGGTTAAGTTTTTATATTTTGGGCGTGATGGGTTTGGTGGTTACAACAATTCTGTTGAAGTTTATGACTCCAGTTCTGGTTCTTGGAGAGTTCTCCACGCTGATCATTTTTTCCCAAAGGTACTTATTGATGATGGCCCACAAATCAGCACGTACAACAAAAGCGATGGTGTTTTTCATTGGTTCGCACTTCACAATTACAATTCATGCCGTGTCAATTGTCATGAGGGGCTGGTTCTTTCATTTGACATGAGTACGGAGTTGTTCCACATGACACTTCTTCCAGAGAAATTCAACACCTTCACGGAGAACGTAACCCGCTTCCCCAATGTACACTACACCAAGCGGAAGGACTGTAGCCTTGGCTTGATAAGGGATTCCCTTGCGGTTATTTTTTCTTTCCTCGAGGAAGGCCACACATCAATTGAAGTATGGGTGATGAAGAAGGACTTCGACTGCGTGGTTGAGGTTGAGAAATCCTCATACAGGTGGTTTCATGAATTAACTGTGGAAGTGCCAATTCCTGGTTCATGGGCCCCTCTGGGTTTCTGGAATAAGAATGAGCTTCTAATCCGAAAATGGATGTCCGAACTTGACACACTAATCTTGTATGACATTGTTACCAAACAGGCTAGGAATGTGAAGATATCTGGCGAGCAGAATTTTATGTACAAAGAGAGCCTAGTTTCGGTTAAGGGAGGATGTGGAAATTAGTTACTCTAGTTTGCGTTATCGTTATTGAATAAATGAGACTGTTTGGTTTTCATGCATTTGACAGAGCATGACTGCGGTTGTAATGATCGTTAGTAATGTTTATATTTGCTAAAAGTAGTTATTTTTGGTGCCTTTAAGTATCTAAACCATCTTACCAGGCACATTGTTTGTAGTCGTGTAGGTTGAACGTATAGTGGCTTTTCATTATCTCTCTGTTTTAGCATGGAGTGAAAAGAGTCTTTAATTACATTTGAATCTTGTTCAAATTGGGATTTCGCATGGGAGCCCACTAAAATGCTCAATAGGGGAACCTATGGCCTTTTGAGAAGGTCGGGCTCAGCTTCAGCCTCGTCACAACAACCGCCTCTACCTCATTGTTCAAAATCTGTCAACTGCCAGGTCACCGAGTCAAGCTATTCCCTTATTGTATAATGATATTATTTGTTCAAATGTGTTATTCTTTAAGTGAGAGTTTGTTCCTCCTAATCTGGATCGTTCTGTAAAATTGGTTTAGGAGTAAGCATCTTGAAGTTTTGCGCAATCAATATTTCCATGAAACACTGCTGATTATTCATAGGTCTTTTGGATCATGTGCTTTTATCTGTCAGTTCTGCTATTTCTAAGTCACATACAAAAGGCACAAGGAAATATATATTTTTATATGGCCTGGCTTTCTGAAAGTGCTCAGAGCCAAGTCTGTCACGACCATATGATAGCCAGGTCAATCCAATCTTTGGATGTTGTGTTATCCATACACCTTTGTAGAATAAGTGCCACAAGTTTGATTTGGTGGCTTTGCTATTTTTGGCATTTTTTCCCAATTTTGCCCTTCAATTGAGAGTTGGCTGGTCTGTGTATTAGGGTAGGAGGGTAATTACATTGTAGGTGGTCTGTTTTGCTTACTTGTGCGTGTATGCGTTGGAACGAAGGGAACATGGCCTCTCACGCATGAGTTGTTCGTGTCATGCGGTCGAAGCATATCACCGCTTTGGAAAACAAACAGTTGCAAATTCTTGCACCTTATCTGCAGATCCCTAGTTCTGCGATACTGGTAAGTTGCCGTCGAACTGCGATAGCTTTATTTTTCTATCTCTGATCTCTTTGTTCGTTTGGGAGTTGTGCGTTAACAACGTATAATTTTATAGGTTGTCCGGCTGATTCAATTTAGGTTTTTGGGCTTTGTTAGGTATAAACCAGTGGAAGCTCTCGAGATTGCTCTCGAAGGGTCACCTCCCAAGAACAGAGAGAAAAGATGCAAGGTTTTATTCTCTCTTTTCTCTATCTAGACTAGAATTACAGTCCTTTTCTTGATTTTCTTGATTTGGGTGTTTCCTGTATGTGAATTGGATTGTGGTGCGTAGGGCAATTATGGCAATAAAAGATGTGGACAGGATGTTATCTTCTCTTGATCCTGAGTAATATGATATTCTCATGAAGTAAGCCCTTGAATCTTTATAGTAACATTGCATTCATGTGATTCAGTGCAATTATATCAAATTAACATGATGGGTTGCTGATTTTGCTCCTGAGATACTTATGCCTTGTTTTCTTTCAAATTCAAAAAGAATTTTTTAAAAAATTCCCCCTAGATTCGACCTAGATTCCCCCTACTTTCAATATTTCTCTCTCTATTTCTCTCCACTTATTACCCCTACAATTTTTCAAAAAAATTTTCAAAAACCAAACCAAACAAGGCATTAGCAATTAAGAAATCTAACTACTGTAGTTAAGGTGCCTTGTGATTTCATTTCATGGGTCCGGCTCGTGAGGAAACGAGTTGAGCGCGAGCTTGAGTTTTAAGCTTGTTTACTAAATGAGCCGAGCTCAAGTTAGTTGTAACTTAGCTCAAGTATAAAAACTTGGCTCGTTTAGCATGATGCCTGATTTGGACTGGATGATATTTGGAAGATTGTTGATCAATGCAACATGATACAAGTTTCTGAACTGATGTGACGGGTTCAAAGGCGCGATTAAAATAAATATTCTTTACTGCTATTTATTTGGTTCTTTAGGGATTTGGAAGTAAGAGATTACATTTGTTTTTCTTTTTGTACTAGGTTGAGTGCAACAGCAGAGGTATGAAAGATGGGATTTATAATTTGTAGATCTTCTTGTCGACAATGATGAACCTATCTTTGTAGATTGGGATTCTCTCCTAGATGTTTTTGAACTCTCTTGGGACCATATGGAGTGACGACTTTATAGTTATTAATGGGGTTTGTAATGGAAGTAGATTGCATGCCTTTCCGAAAAAAACATTAAAGATGCTTTACCTACAAAGTGCTACGATAGCAATGACAAGCTGCAACTTCTCTACATGATCATGGTGGTTAATTTAGCGGCCAAATATAGTTGCTAAGTTCTTTTTAAATTTTTTGTCCACCATATTAATCTAAGTTTTTGACTGTAAAAGTGCTACTTTATCTATTTGAATGGGCCTGAATATCTTTTTGTCGACCTTATTAATCCAGCTGTAAAATTACTTGCTGTGGACATTTGCATTGGCTACTTGTAAATTGCTGTCAGAGGTGTCCAATAACATTGAAGATGAAGCTTTACTGTTGTGCCATGGAAGGAAAGTTCTGTGAGTTGGCCATCTTGCTGATTGTGACATGCGAAAATGTTTAGTTCACGTCACATTTCACAAAGGTGAGTACTCTTTTCTTTGAACAAGAAACTTGCTAACTAATTTTGGTTTCCTAAAATCAAAGGTTTCTTCACTATTCAGGCTGCATATAATGTGGGAGATGAAATCATTTGCATAGACATGATACCAAGTACAATCTTAGGTTCCCAATTTCTATTTTCCCTGAGTAGGGCTTCTGTTGTTTCCGATTTTTCTGATCTTCTTGCATCTAATCGTGTTTCTGATTTTATTTTCAGGGCTTTTAAGATTTGATTTGTGCTTACCTATCGAATGGACTCATTTGGCATCCAGAATGAAGGTGACCGGTTTGAAGTTGGAACAAAATCGGCTATATTTACTGGGACCAATGAACAGGATCACTAGATTTTCAAAGTTGGTTTGAAAACATAGATATTTATGGATCTATTATTGTTACTTTTTCTTCCGATTGATTCTTTCCTTAAAAATCATGTTCTAGCAATTAATTTTTCCGCATTTCAGCTTCTCTGACTCTTCATTGATTTATTTTGACATGAAGGGGCAGAAGAGGAAGCAGATAACAAGAACAATGATGACATTGCTGACCGCCTTTTAAATGGGACTGCTGAAAAAGGAGAGTATGAGTCAAAAGAACGAGCACATAAGACTTCAAAATACATGACAAAGTTTGAACGTGCTAGAATTTTGGGCCCTCGTGGTCTGGAAATCAGGTCAGATATTTGATGTTTAGGGCTTTTTTGTACGAATGGTCCCCAATGTATTAGAGAATTGTCAATTTGGTCCCCAGTATATAAATTGTTTCTATTTAGTCCCCAATATTCACAATACGTGTTTAAATGGTCCCTGAGTCTAACTCTGTCTATGTTCACTGTCAAGTGCAAGGGTATTTTTGTGTTTAAGCAACCATCACCCCACAAAACTTCTTCTTCTAAACTGAAAACCCTAAACAGCAAAAGAAAAAAAAAACCTCATAACCCTAGTCCTATCAAACCCAAATCTCTTAAATTAGTCAACTCAGAAATTCCTCTAGCGTGTTTTCAATTTGGGGCCTTCTCTCAAAACACCCAAACACTACCACCGACATCAAATCACTCTAATTTGTTGAACCCCATTATCCAAATAAAATTTCATCTTCCCTATACACCATCTCGTCACCCACCGCTACATCCCCCGACCGAGCACCTCAGCTACTGGTTCTCTCCTCAATTTCCTCTCTCCCTCTCCAAACCCAATGTTACACGAGAAGAAAACTTGGGTTAATCTGTCTCAGAAAAGGTAAAATACTCACTTTGGAAACCCCCAATGCCAGATCTCATTCGCATCTGCCTTTTCCATCATTTTGCTGACGAGTGTCTTCAAGCGCTCGAACCCATTCGATTGGGTTTCGGTTTTATTCTTCAAGCGTCACGGTTGGACACCGACAGCAACGTGTCGACTGATCACGCCACAACAATTTCTCGCAGCCGAAGTTGAAAGACTCCTTGCAAACAAGTCGTCGCTGCTGTCGCCATTGGTTGCTGTTTCTTCTCCAGCGGGTGGAATAGAATTCGAAGCCCGCATGATGCTGCAGACGAAGATGGAGCCATTGTTGAGCTCTAATGTGACTTCAACCAATGGACTCATATGGTTTTTTGGCTTAATACTTTGCACTAATTCTGTTACTGTTCAAAACGTGGAATGCTAAATACACTTATTTGAAAATTGATGCAAATATTTGTTCTCAATGATCACCATTTTCATTGCGCTTGCTACTCGTTCGAGTTATTTCATCTAGATATTTTTCTGTTCTCTCCTTTGGGTGACACCAGAATACAATTTTGTAGCTGAGGTTTACTGTTTTTTGACATGAACATGAAAGTGATATGACCTGATAACCCTAGGATATTTTCTTTGGCATATACTGCTGAAAATAAACAAAGTTAGATAGCATGGGGAGACTTCTGACACGAATCCGTCATATAACGTGACGTTGATACTGAGATTTGTGGTTTGAATTCTAGCTGTGTATACCCCGAATCGCCTATCAACTTGACCAACTACGACAATGCATACTAGGATCAGGAGGCCAAGCCCAACGGCTCTCTCTGTAGTCTTCTCCATCTCTTCCTCAACCCCCTTCCCTTCCCCCTCCCCCTCCTCCTCCTCCTCTCTTCCCTAACCCCATCCTGCTACCCCCTCTATTCTTCTCTTCATTTCCATCCTACCTCTATCAAGTTCGTCACCATTTTCTCATATTTGTTTTTGGAGATATCGTGATGCCACTACCACATTTTGTGTACGTTGGGCAACCATCTTTGTTCAAGAAGAATCCGGTCTATTGCCAAGGTGTATGCTACAACCTTTTTCTTCAAAAATGGATGTTGATTGGTCGAGTTATGATGGTTAAAATTTTTTTTTTTTGGACAATCGTAAGAGCCTACTCTAGGGGGAAGGGGAATGGGCATTACACTAGAAGGGCCCTTTATGGGGCTTGAACCATAACCTCCTCTAAGGTAGGCTATAGACACATTTTTTCCCTTCGTTTGGTCCATGTTCTCCCCCACGGAGGTTTTTCAATGCCTGCTATTATATTGGTGATATTGTATGTTAGAGCTCATGCCTTCTCAATAAATAAATAACACTCTCGGAATGCATATATAACAAACCTATTGGAGCTATCTATGGTGATAATTATTTAAGGACGTTGTCAACATGAATTTGCAAATTATGTACTATATCACCATCTCAACTGTGTAGCAAGTTTGGTTGACATCTACTACTAACTAAAGTTCATCCCAAAGAAGAAACATGGCCCCTTTTATGTTACTGAAGTACCCAAAAAAATTACCGCTTGATCAAGATTTCTTAAAAAAAGAAGCAATGAGAAATTTCAAAGCTCTAATTTTAGTAAGACAAGCACAATATTATTTTTGGAAAACGTTTGAATTTCTTTTACAAATCGATTCAGAGAACGGACTTAAGTCATCCATTTTGCTCCTCTAACTGGTGTGTGTTTGTTTCACAATCTCAGCCATCAAAAGTAACAAATGATGATGTGTTGCAATCTAAGAGATGGACTGTCATCAGGATTGGAGAGGATCCAAGTCCTACAAATAATTTAGTTTTTCAATCAGCAAAAGCAATTTTTTATTTTTTGTGTAAATATTTTCATAAGAAACCAGTCCAAAAGAAAACAAGAGTTTGGGGAACCCCAACTACAAACAACCTACCACAACAAGAACCACCAACTCATCACACACTCCTAGAGCCACAAGCTCATCCCACAACTATCAAAACAATTAATGACAAGTGGCACATTCACAAAGGCAATTCGCCGCTATCCGCAATAACCACTTTGCTCTTCGGCACCCCACTTGTTGTCCCCTCAGCTTCAATCCTGAAGACTACCTCCATTCCAAACAGTACTCTGCCAAACACGACATGTTGCCCATCCAACCTGTGCAGAAAAATAACCAAAGTCAATGCAAGAGTGAACTCTCTCCCATGCTCAAATACCAGTAAAAGCATCATATTGATCAACTAGTTGTGCAATCTGAAAATTCATGATGTGCTTAAATAAGTTATACACTTGGTACTTCGCAATGCCAAACTCCCATTTTCCCATTTTCGACAAGTTAACCCTATATATGACCATACTGTGTATCTGGCTTACTTCTAAAAGCTAATAGTTAGAAACACCCCCCCAACAAACACACACACACACACACACAAAAGGTGAATGGTCCGTATCGCAACTCAATAAGTCCACAGCTATCTCATTGATTTCCCCATTAGGAGATGTTGGATCAGCCTGTTAAGCTAGGGTTCAAATAGAAGTCAAGACTAGGTTTGAATCTCCTACGGCCCCCCTCTTTTGGATCTCTTTCGCGACACTCACACTTCACAATTGTTAATTGCTTCTCAAGGGAAGAGGAGAGCTTTTAAGCAGGTCGATTCCATTCCCGAAGACTTGCCTGCATGCTTGGGTATCAACGTATCGTAGACAACATGATAATGATTTGCATAAAGATCCTGTCAAATGGCTATTGACAGAATGAAGAATTTGGCAGATAAAAGAAGCAAGCTTTCAAGGGGAAGAGAGTCGCAAGAAACAAAAGAAAATGATTATTGTTTTTTTAACTAGCACCCCCTTTTCGGTATGCAGGTACTAAGAGTCCTCTCACTACCAACCAGCACACATCATCTCTCGACCCACTCCTACCCACCCCGGGGCACCATAGCATGTCGGGATTAGAGGGGTACATACTGGACGTAACCACTCCCCTGGTTGGGGGCTATGCCGCCCTGCCATTCGATCGATACACCTATCTATATAACCAACCAACCGTTTTCTTCGCTTACTGATTCCGTGCTTGTCTATTGGTTCTGGTTCTGTTGGACCTGATCGATCCTATTTATCAGCTACTTCATATACTGAATCGACTGCATAATCAACTGCAGGATTTCTTCAAGGCCCGGGTCAGTAAACTAAAGAAACGATCTGCTCCCCTCCTAGTGGTAAGTCTCCTCTCTCGAGCAGAAAGCCTAATTAAGTTAAAAAACCTTTTTCTTTTTCTTTTGTTTTTTTTTTTTGGGGGGGTGGGTGGAGGGGTTGATGTAAAAATCAATAGAAAAATAGCCACTTAAAGGGGTCAGTACGCACGCTCAAAAGTACTCTCGTTGCATTTTCCTTACGGCTTAGCCATCTATTCCACTTAGTTCTGCCACTGGGCAAGAGATAAGAGAAGAGACACCAGTTGATTGAAGACCCTATCCAAGTTGGAAAGATTCTATATCCTGGAAGCGAGGCTTTAGACCTTCCACTGTATCGGACACAGATAACAAATAGGGAATGGCTTGACCTAGCTCTTCAGGCTTAATCGCTTGACTGTGACTCTAACCAGAACCCGGTCTTACCTAGGGGAGGAAGGATGGCAGAAAAGAGCATTACATATACTCATAATTGCTGTTATAATAGCAATTCATAAGGACGTTCTATTTTATTGAAAAGAAACCATATTGATGACTTTTATATCAATTTGTATTTTCAACCCAAAGAGCGAAAGATTTCATCTTTTTATATCCTTTTGGCGACATGGCCGAGTGGTAAGGCGGGGGACTTCAAATCCTTTTTGCCCAGTTCAAATCTGAGTGTTGCTTAATCAACAAAACGCAGTTGGATAGAGAAGAGATGCCCTAGATCCATTGCCGTTGCGTTTTCTATAGAAGATTTTTCAAGAAGCAATTAGCATTTGACCATGTTGACAGTCAACCAACAACTATTTCACAACCCATACACTAGTCTGCAACTTCATTTGTCAAAGACTCCAATGCTAGGATAGAAAATACTATTCAAGATGCTATTTCTTTAGTGAGATGCTCAAAATATCCTATAGAGGACAGAAATGGTTAATTACCAACTAGTTTGTTCGGTAGTAATAAAGAATTGTGATAAATTAGCGTCACGTCCTCGACTTGCCATTGATATAACTCCTACAATCAAAAAGTTAAAAAAAAGAAGAAAAGAGTTAGACATTATAATTATTGTGGCTTACAATCATATGCAACCATTTTGTGGCATACTTGGAACGGGTTTAAAACTTACCTGAGCTATTGTGCTTTAGTTCGAAATTCTCATCATCGAACTCATCACCGTAGATCGATTCTCCACCAAGCCCATCGCCCCGAGTGAAATCACCCCCCTGGATCAAAAACCTAGGAATAATCCGGTGAAAAACGCTCCCTTTGTAATGCAAACGCTTCCCACTTTTTCCAATGCCTTTTTCCCCTGAACGTGAGAGAGAGAGAGAGAGAGAGAGAGAGAGAGGTGTGGTCAGAATGGTGTAAGCAATGTATGATTCGACTGATCAATCCAAAAAGGTCACATCTTAGCACTATGTTACAGACAATAAAACAAATCTGGTCTCTATTGTTCTTGAAGTGAATATTACCCCTCACTTCTTACATCTTATATTGTAGTCTATCTTCAAGGGTTTTTATAAGACTCTTATCCAAACATAGGCTTCAACAAATGGAAGTAGCTTCCATACAAGTACTAGAAGACATTGAAGGGAGTAAAAGATATTGCTTACCAGTGCAAAGAGCTCGAAAGTTTTCTGCATCATAAACACAAAACCAATCAGTTGCTTCTTTCCATAGTAATCTAAGTTGAGGCATCTAGATTAGACTGTTTTATCTATAGTCGGGTACTATACCTGCAGTTTTGGGGACAGTTTTCCCGAAGAGACCCATGACAATGCGACCTGGAAAAAAAAAATTAATCATTAGTATAGAATATAAAAAATTCTAAAGAAGCATCAACGAGAATTGCAAACTAATACCAAATAAAATATATGACTTCTACAGGTCCTTGGAAACCCCTAAAAAGGAAGGAGTTAACATAAAATCAGGCTTCAATGGCATGTTTAGGAATTTTGTGGAAATGAAATCCTCCAATAGTGATCATGTTCCCAGAAATTCATTTTGTTATGGACGAAATCTGACAAAAGCCAACTCATTTGATCTAAGCAGCATTTTATGCGTGTCCAAGATAATTTTGTGAACGGAAAATCTAAGCAGCATTTTATGCGTGTCCAAGATAATTTTGTGGATGGAAATAAGCAATCTTACTTGAACGCTTTCCTATTTTGCATTGGTATCAATTTTTCCTTTTGAAGAGTACTACATGTGGATGAACTTCTATGAAGCACCAACACGCCTAAGTTGTTGTCGTATCCGTGTTGGATACAATGGGGACACGAATACTCCAGGAACACATGGGATACATCTGGGACACACCATGTGGCCTGTTTAATTAGTTATACTAAAGTTTAAGAAGGGGACACATCTGAGACTCGCGTGCAATACGCGTGTCTCAAGTGAGATACGTGTGGACTTATTTTGGGGGTGAATTATAACATACTTATCACTTGTGCCTTTTGATTTGTCTTTTGAATGGATCATCTATTAATTATGCAAAATTAGTGTAAGTTTTCATTTGTTTTACTAAGCTAGTGTTAGTTTCCATTAGTTTTAGTTGTTTATGGATACAATATTCATATTAACAACTAAAATCATATAAATATATATAGATATTTATTGCCGTGTCCCCCACCATGTCTGTGTCCTCATATTATTAGAATTGTAATGTTCCGTGTCCGAATCTGTATCTATATCGGTGCTTCTTGGATGAACTTGTGTCGTTAAATGCTATAGCCTATATACAAGAATAACTCCATCCTAGCAGTCACTAGTAACAATAGAAATACAAGGGGAATTGTAATTTTTGATTGGCGAAAAAATGGTTATACTTGAACATGCAAGGAACCTTTAACAATCATGCGCAAGCAAGATACCTGGGAGAATCAAAAGAAAGAAGAGCCCATCAACGCTCAATAGAGCTAAGTGCTAACACCCTCAAGAGAATAAGCCCACTATCAACTTGTACAACATCCAAGGGAGACACCTTTCCCAATAATGCAGTGAAACATGACATGTTCTCTGTCTCAAACTAACTAAAACCAGTGCCCCATCTAAACCATGCCTCTAATTCTAGACCAGTAGCGAGTTACCTCAACAAGAGAGGAATAGTGTGGTTAAGTGAGAAAGTTAACAGAAAACAAACTCAAAAAGAGAAATCTGTATTATTGATTGAATGAATGAATGTTTACAGAGAAGCAGAGTATTTATAGTATCTTCTAACACTACACCACAACCTATTACAATTGAACACCTGGCAATAGTTCATTAAACACTCACAAACTAACAAACCAAGGTTTAACTATTAACTCAACTTTGATTAACTATATAACTACAGCACCAGCTCTATCAGTAGCACCATCCTCACTCTGTAATTCATATGTAATTAAGTACATATGTGTTTGTACACTCTGTAATTCATATGTAATTAAACTCCATATGTAATTAAGTACCCAAATGTGTTTGCACACTCTTTTCTTCATAACATTGCTTTCTGCTTGCGACCTTACCTTGTATTTTATAAGGTCTAACCCCAATCGTAGGGATTAACCAGTCGTTTGCATGATAATCTCAGTAAGTTCGAGGTCGAACCACAGGAACCGGTTTTATGGAGTGAAAGACTCGACAGTCTATATTATTGTTAGCTGTAGGAAGCCAACTTCTGTTCAGTGATTTTGACGATTTTATCGATTTTCAACTTTAAACTATGAACTTTTCCAAATTTAAACACGAGACTCGGCCTAAGGCTTATACCATCCACAACCTAAATAATATAATAGTCTCACCGATGTACGCGGACAAGTTCGACTGGAAGATATTTCGTATAACAAGTCACAAAAAGGGCTTAATATTAGGTCTTGACAGAGCGTTCTCATGACATAAATTTCAAATTATATGTGCACATCAAATAATAGAGCCGTATATACCAGTAGGTTTGCCGCCAATCTCCACATCAAAGAAAACTTTTTGAGTGACTTCATCCACAGATTTATTTTCCTACAAACCAAATAATTTAAAATTAAACGCATAACAACATCAACCAACTCACTCTAAAATTCATCACTAACCTAACACCAGTAAGATGAACCACATATGTATTAATCTCCTCCCCCCCCCCCCAATCAATGTGCAATTTATGAGTTTAGAAAAGTAGAAGGTGACCTGTGATTCTGATGAGAATCCAGCCTCATTCAATCGAGTCTGGAAACAAAACAAATCATTAGAGTATGTAACTTGAAATTAATTCAAAACATATATGAAATTTTAGGTCTGCTTGAAATTACGAGAGTACCGGAACGAACGGCATGGTTCCAAATAGAACCAAAATCAACACCATGGTGATTGGAAGCAATCTGGTGACTTCCTTCTTCCCAAGGATGGGAGCTAAGCTGTTGGGCCCTGTAGGCGACACGATCTGAATTGTTGAGCCCCCGGGTTTGCAAACGCACCTGGATCGACCTTCTTCAAGTTTTTCTTCTTCCACTTCTAATTCCTCCACCATCTCCTCAATCCTTTCCTCACTATCCTCAATTTCTTTTACCTTTGTTTCCTCTTCCGTTGCCTCACCTCCACTACACAATGTCGACGCTCTATTTTGTTTCATTTCTGCAGTCCTTTCTTTTTCCTCTTTCAATTCATCCATTGCCTCACTTTCAACTACTTCCTTGCCCTTTTCCTCCTTCCCAACAACAGGATCTGAGCCTTTGAGCTCTTTAGGCCACAACGGGATCTTAATTGTTGTGCTCCAGGGTTTGCACACAAACTTGAATGGAATTGGGAGCATGGAGAGAATCTCGGGGTTCATCCAACTGGGTACGCCAGACCCTTTGATCGGTTTGACGACAGAAAAATACTATTGGAAAGAGGACAGGAAAAAGAAACGGAATAAGAGTTCTATATCAAGTCTTATGAAATACCCAGCAACCACAAGTTTAGAAGCTTACTTGGACTGCCAAAATGATAGGGATAAGAAACTTTCTCCTTTGGTTTGGGTTTGGCCTTTCAATTAGCATTTTGTCAACGAAAATACCCTTGCTTCCATTTGAAACAACATCTGCTACTTTTTTGACTAGATTGGGAATCCAAGCAGTTCCATTCGGAACAATCTGTGACCCAGAGAAAGACCAAATATTGTGTTACCAACAAAAGATTTGTAAATACAGAATACTAGCAATTGGATGGCAGAGTGCGAGTTACGAACCTTGTCATCACAATCATTTTTATTACATCTCCCACTGTTCTCAACCAAAACAACAGGAAGAGAATAATCCTAGGAGCAGCAAACAAAAATGAAGAACATCAGATGAAAGGAAAATCTATCAAAACAACTATGCTGAAAATTAAACTATTACAGCCAAAAACATTGCTAAAGAAAAATATTATAACAAAGCAGTCCGACAACAACTTCCATAAGAAAGGAGGACACCATGTCAGAACAAAAGATGAGCTCAAATTCCCCCAGGAATCTTATCATGCTAAAGGAGAGAAGCTGCACTGCAGCAGCAAATAATTTATTTTCCACCATATTGCAAATGATTCAAGTTCAAATATCCTCGATCAAGGACCCTCTCTACTCTCTAGGCATCGGCATATACGCCGTCTAAGTGTCCTTGAAGTGGTGGGGGCCAGGGGACAGAGACTAAATTATGCAGTCGTCCTTATGATGTCATTTTCTAGTGAAAAAGGCTTTAGAATGAAAATTCAATATCACAAATCCCATCAGAGCATGAAGCATAACACCAAGTTGTAAGGACTTGTGCAGTTGGCCCTTACCATCAGGTGAGTTTTATGTAACTTCGGAGTATACTAATTGTCCAATCGAATCAACCCCTAACAAATTGGGGAAACCCCACACAGTAATTTCGTTGGACTTACACAGGTGAGAACTCAATGAGACACAAAAAAGACTATCCATACGAAAAAGTACAAGTTGGCTTAGAGTGTGCAACACAAATGAATAGCTTTCAATTTCAAATGGGAGGCGCTACAAACACACTTTCAAAGACAGAAATTCATACAACACAGACTTCATTTGCTGGACTAGTAAACAGAGAAATATCTATGAAGTATTCTAAAAAGGTGAAATACCTAGGGTGGACCAACGGAGGCAATATCTAGGCAAAATAAGAGAAATGCTGCAGATGGGTACCTCCATTTCTGTGTTCATTATGCGGGCTCCCCTACGAACAACTTTTAGAAGAGCTTCTGATCTTCTAGAGAAGAAATCCTCGTAACTCAAACCATTTGGGGGAGATAGCTGAGCATGTGTTAGGACAACCAACCCTCTTTGCCATATTTCTTTGCCAAAACTCTCAGTTATAACTCTGACAACCAGCTGATCCAAGTTATCCTCTCCATCTAGTCGGTCGACATAAAGCAAAACGTCGATGGTTTTGTTCAAAAGGAACCTGTCAAGACCATCCATGTCAAAATTTAACACAATTAAAGCATAAGAAAATTTAGGGCCTGTTTTTTGGTCAGGAGTTGAGGATCCGATTGGAATACAAAACCCAGGGGACTGCATATCTTACCAGTTGAAACTTTTTACGGTCAGGTGTCAATATCTGTCGTATGAAATCCCACAAAAACATGGTGTGTATACATCAATGAATAAGTATATATGTATTTATATAATACCTTAGGATGTGTGCTATTATAAGTCCCATCACAAAAATTCTGATGGGATTGCATACCTGAGGGCCTTATATATCCCTTGACTATTAGTTCGGTTGAACAAACAGGGCCTTAGAGTACCAAAGATTCCAATGAAACAAAATCATGCAATTAAAACATATCGCAAATATCATCAAACAACAGAGAATAATCTGTAACCTTTAGTATATGTACAGTTGATACAAACCTTTTTATGAGCCCAAGTACTTGATAATTGACAAATCCTCCTTCGACAATTCCAGGAGTGTCGATTATGTTCAAGGTAAATCCTGCTAGTGACCTTGAAACAATCATAGGTATTGGCCCTTCTGACTGCAGAATTATACGATGTATAACTTAAAAGCATGTCAACTGACTCTTGCTATGTAATAAAAAACAAAAGACATATACCTTGACAGCTGTTACCCTTTCCCCAAGGATGGAGTTCACAGTCGAAGATTTTCCTACACCTCCTTTCCCCATTACAAGAATTGTCAAGCTGTTTACATTCTACATGGTAGATGTGCCAAGTAATATTATACAATAAAATTAGTAAAACCACTAATCTATTTGATTACTGACGACAAGTAAAGACGGTTTGACGAAGTTCACCCATTGCCATCTAGGTTGTCAAAGCCATAATTTGTTAATTTTTTTTAGCAACATTTATTTTCAACATTGCCAGTTCTTGATGCCAAAAATGGCAATGCCATATTTGGTGCCAAAGATGGCCATTTCTGTCCATCATCCAAACCATTTGATTTGCAATGAAAAATGACATTTGTTTAATCCAAGGGGAAATGACGGTCCATAACGTGTTTTGATAATTAATACCTTTTAAGGACATGTTACGAACATTTGTTAATGAACAAAATGTCATTGGCGGGTATTAATTATCAAAACACGTCCTTGACCATCATTCTCCCTTAATCCAACGGTCTTGATTTGAGATTGTGCCAAAATGGCACCAATCCAGTGCATCAACATTGCTGGTTTTTTTCTTTTGGCCTTTTGAAGTTTTTGTAAGCCAAAAAAATGGCTTTGGCTAAGTCAATTTGGTACCAATGAGTGGATTTGCTCTAAGATGGAAACATCAACCAAGCAAATATCGTTTTCATGGTTGTTTTCATGTCTCACTTCAAAACAACAAAAAAGTAATGGCCTAGACCATCAAAACCTAGATTGTTCTCCTACCAATGTTAATTTTATCAGAATGTGAGCTTTTTAAGTGATCTTTATAGGAATACAAGGGTAAAAAACATATCTTCTCGTAAAAAATAAGCTGTTTCTAGAGAGGTTACAGACCAAAAGTTCAGCCAATCGCATGTTCTCTATCCTCGTAATATTTTCTGTTTTCAGGGAAAGAGAAAAGGTCTAAAAAACCACTCTCCAAAACAGCCTCCACACCTCTAAGCGCCGAAAACAAACATTTTAAGTGTCTTCTTTTTATTGTCAATGTGCTTGTTCATGTTCTTAGCAGATATTGTATTAAAATTGCCTTCAACTTCAAGCAGTAAATTTTGGCTAAAAAGGATAGAAAAATAGGACCTCTTGCATGAGTTCACAGAGTGATTCAAGGATTTTGGTCTGAGCGGCAGAAGGGAACCGCTGAATCCCCTCCCATTCTCGGATTTTTTTAGGCCCCATCAGCTGCTGTCACCCAAACAAGAAAAAGCCAAAATCAAGAAAGATAAGACGAACAGAATTTGGCTCACAACTAAGCTACGAAAATCCCAAAAAAGTCAAAAGAACAATTGTTATTCATTTACTTCCAATAACAATTGTTACTACCCACATGTTCAAAACAAATGTTTTTTTCCCTTCCATGCAATCAGCGCAGTAAACCATTTAAGAGAATAGTGGTATATCAGTTTTTTTTTTGTTTTTGAAGTTACAATTGTCACATTTTTCGGGCCTTTTTGAACTTTAAGCATGGAACAAGTAAACATACAGCAAAACTAACATGAAAAAGGCAGTCAATTGTACCTAAAAAAATCGAAGAGTAACACAACTATTCCATAAACTTCTCTATAAACAGAGCAACACCGGTCTTAATTTTAAATACCATTGCAGATTTGCAGAGATTAAAAGGACCACTCGAAAATTATTACCACGAAATCAAATAATAAGAACTTCATAACTCTATGTCTGAAATCATGCAAGATTACAATATATGTCACTACAACAAAAAAAGGCTTATTAGGGCAGTCAAAACTGCCTCAATAAGGGATCTGTTGGGGCAGTTACCTATTGAGGCACTACGCCTTAGTTATGATGCCACATATTTTTAAGTTCAAGCTAATATCAGCACATCTAGTGTAGGTGTTCTACCATCGTCATTGTAAGTGCTAAAAAAATGAGCTACACTTAATGCAATATCAGATTCCACAATTAAAGCATGCATCTTTAAACTGTTAAATGCCATCCAACAAGGGAAACTGGATTCATTAGATAACCCATAGATTAATTTAATCAAGCAATATGCTTCTAATAGTCCAAACACTCAAAAAAAAAAAAAAAAATCGATCATTGTATACACATAGATGACTTTAACAATAGAATAAGCATTTAAGTCTTACTATGCTTAGTTGTATGTAGAAACTAGAAACTTAGATTACATCAGTGTATGGGTAGCTCCAATATAATTTTGACTTTAATCGTAGAATAATCAATACCATGAAAATAGATACCTTAGTTGTATAACAAAACTACCACTTTTCCCAATATGTCTTCATTAATGCAACCTTATTAGTCCTTTGACTAAACCATTATTAGTTAAAGAAGCTCTGTGGAGGAAAACTTAAGAGCACGACAAATTAGTTTCTAGAAAAAACGATCTCGATCGGCACTTCCCTCATTAGCATCTGATACTCCCCATTGTGAAAGGTTAAAAAGTAAAGGGAAAACAATCATTAAGCACATGTTTTGTTTAGGTATGTGTTCCAAACATTAAGCACATGCGTTAGTACCAAATTTCTTTGGCTGCAAAATTGAAAGAACTCAACCCACAATCATAATCAGGACAATAGAGATAAAACAAAAAGGCAACCCTTAAGTTGGATCCACGTATGCAATACTACAAAAGCAGAACATATAGATTGTTGGTGGGTAAACTAGGTACAAACCCTCAACCTTAGCTTGATCTGGATCCATTACTTGAGGATCACAAGCCTCGTAATTTAACCGCAAGGAATTGTTCTTGTTGCCAGTAGCCTTATATTTTTAGAAGTCATTCAAATAAGTTGCTCCGTATGAAGTCGGTTGGTTAGAAGTTAATGAACTTTACATACCCTTATAAGTTTCTACTCACACGTAATACTACAAAAGCATGTGTGAAATTGAAATAATACTACAAAAGTAGAAGCCTAGAAATAAATATCGATTAACGTGAACTTTGATTACAAATTCAGAACAAAAGCAGAACCCTAGGTCAAATAATACTACAATGCTAGAACCATTATATACTGCAAAGAAACCTATTATAGTTTCTATATCAAATACCCTACTATAATCGATAGAACAAGAACTCTACTATAATGGATGCTATAACATAATCAACAAAGAAGCCACTATATAGTCAATACAAAGAACCCTACAACAAAATAATACTAAAAACTGCTATAAAGAACCATGTATATGATACTACTTCAGTCTCAATATAATCGATCGGAGATATTAACCTTTAACCTTTTTTCAGTTTCGATGCATGTACAAAATCAAAGAGGCATGCATAAAGATAGATTAATGAAAGGAATATGTGAAATTAACCTTAATCTCACTGCTACAAACTGAGATCGAGCCTTAATCTCGCCCCCTGCAAATCGAAATCGAGCCTTAATCTCGCAGCTACAAACCAAAATCGAGAGAGATTAGAAGGGCGTTACGAACCTGGCGAAACTCAGAGGAAAGGAGAGAAGAGTGGGTTGCTGGGACCTGGCGAAACACAGAGGAGAGAAGAGGGGACTGCTGAGAGTTAACTTCCCAATAAAAATCAAAAGCGCGAAATTAAGAGCGGCAATTTCTGGGGGGAAATCACAAACGACGCCGTGTAGTGAAAATTTCGGATTCCCCTCCAAACTTTGGAGGCACAAGAGAGAAGACTGCCCTATTAAACCAAGTTTTTGAGGCACTCAAGCCACCCTAGATTCAAGCAAGGCAGCTCTGCAATTGATAGCGGGTTGTGGATTTAAGAAACCATGGCGCGGAGAGAGAGAGAGAGAGAGAGAGAGAGAGAGAGAGACCTGTGTTGCAGTAGGCGGCGTGTATGCCCGAGGGAGCGGAAGTGACGAAGAGAAATTTACATTAGTTTTTTGAAAAGAAATTTACATTTAGTCGGCAAATTTCTAATTTTAGGCTCTGTTTGGAACTTGTGGAAAAGAAAGGAAAGGAAAGGAAAATTAAAAAATTTTCCTTTCCATTGTTTGGTTTGAAGAGAAAGAGGAAAGAAAATAAGAATTTTGAGTGTAGTGAATAGTAAACTTTTCCTTCCATTTTCCTCTCATTTTCCTTCTCTTTTATTTTCCTTTCCTTTCTTTTCCTTTCCACAAGTTCCAAACAGAGCCTTAGATTTTGGGGAAAATATTTGGTGGCCTCTAATTGCTGGTTAATAAAATTATATTTTTTGTCCGATCAAATGTCTTTACAATACATGATTAACTTCATATTGGTACAAATTAATCTAATTCAAATTGTGTAAAAAATAAATGATTCGGATAGCAAGAAAAAAAAAAAAGACCTCAATGTTTGTAGGCTCAGGTGATGCACCATAAGACTTTAATGCCTCTGAACTTATTAATGTTTTTCAATCATGTGATTGTCGATATCCAATGATCTCCAAGTTTAGTAGAAACGAGGGAACAAGTAAATGGTGAAATACTAACGGTTCAAATCGACCATTATAAAAATAGACTCAACAACCACCTTTAATTTATAACATATGCGTTCTACGTAACTTGATATTAAACTAAATCTTGTGCAGTAGTTGAATGTCCAGTAGCCACACGATCGCGATATAATAATAATGATCGAGATCGTTGATTTTATTATGCTTGTTGATTAAAGCATTCTGGTAAATTTTTGGCCCAATCAGGTTTAGAAAGCACATTCATCGGGATGCAATTGATAGTACACTAAGGCTTGCAATTGTTGAATGTACAATAACCACACGACCACAACACAATCATGGCGATCAAAATTGGGGATTCTATTATACTTGATGGTTAAATGATTCATGCAAATTTTTGGCTCGATCAGGTATAAAAAAAACCCCTACATCAGAAAGCAAATTTATTAGAAAAATGATTTTTCTCTTATGTTCAAGTGTCTAACGAATACGCAATTAACTGGTATGAATAATCTAATCAATTCATATTTCGCAAAATCTAGACAAATTATTTAAAATGTAATATAATTTTGATAAAGTTAAATTCTTTCTCAAAACTAAGATATAATAACATTTATTTTTATATAAGGGCATTAGTAGTTCAAAACTACCAACAAATTGGCGACTAAACTTATCTTAGTCGGGAATTGGATACAAAAATAAAATGTCGAAAACACTGTGAAAAATGGACGCCAGATAGTCAGGTCTATTTAAGTACTACTCGTATTAAGTAGGGTCCAAAACATTTGTCAACACATACGGCACCTGGCAGCTTCTGGTTAAGTCATTGAGGATGAGCTTGAGTAGTTCTTTGAGCTCTCACATCCTGAATGAACAAGCATGGGGTCGCTGATCACGTCCTGCATTTGTACATGCATTCTACTTTTAACAGCACCCTCAGGTTTTTTTTTTTCCCTCTAAAACAAACTATACATCAGACCCATCCATAATCTATCCACTGTCTACTAAGCGCAAACGTTTCACGCATTCGTTTGCTTTTTTATAGCAGAATCATGTCCTGTCATGGTCTCATCAGTAGATTTTGAAGCAACCATCAATTGCAATCAATTGGTCTCTGGACTCTGCAGCCTACACCAATTGTTCTTTTGATGACTTCACCACCCATGTTTCCAGAACTTCCCTCAATTGGTCCTTGCACAGGTGCAGATTTCTGGAATACATAAGACTCGAACAGGGCTGGCCCTGAGGTGAAGCCTAAGCTGTGGCCACTTTAGGCCTCGAGATTTTATGCGGCAAGAAGGGCCTCAAGGTCCATATAATACCAAGATATAATATATCTATAAGTTGTTGCATTATTTAACTAAAGGGTGCTCTCAATCAAGTGGTGAGTACAATCATTCAGGGACAACAGGTCCCTAGATTGAATCCCCAAAGGGGTATTGTTGTGCGAACTTTCTTTTCCTTCTTGTTTTCCTGGTTTATTTATCTTGCCAATAATATTTGTAACGATCCGGATTTTTGTCCTATTTTTTTCGAATAAAGAAATTATTTTTAATCAAATAGTCTATAGTAATTGATTAATTATTTAAAAATGTAATTAGATTAAACTAGAACCTAGATTAATTTTTTGGCAACTTGAAATTAGTTTAGCATAATTTTACCTTAACTTGTAACTATAAATTTGTGTACATATTTATCTATATTGTTCATACTAATAATCATCCCACAATTTATGGAATTTTGTTACCCATCTCTCACCAATCTTTCCCTCTATCTTTATCTTTTCACTTATCTACTTCCCTTCAAACTCTTCCTAAATTCTATCTCTCTCTAATCTCAACAACATCCCACTCTCCCACTTTTCTCCACTCCTCCTCCTATATTACTCTACGTCTACTACAAAACCAAACTCATCTCCCCATCCTTTTCGGCTGACAGAGAGAAGAGAGTAACATAACTTCATCCCATGCACTTGCATCATCAATCGCATAATCTCCATTCCCGTCCATATCACGTACCTCTGTTCACGGCCTGTTTCCTCCTAGTTGATGACATTTTTAGGCCTGAGTTTCTTCACGAATGTTGTAGAGGGCATCGAGAGCTTCGATTTCAACCCAAGAATCACCAAAAACGGTCAAGAATTGATAGAGTTATTGTCATTTAAAATTAGGTAAAATTCTCGGATTCTGATTTCCAGGCAGATTTAGCGACCCTCCTAAACCTCCATTTTTCTCCTACTTAGAATGGTTTTCGGGCTTATACTTCTTCATGAAAGTTGTAGAGCGTTTCAAGATCTGCGCATTAGATACAAGAATCATCCAAAAAGGAAAACGTTTGGTCAAGTTATTTCAGTCCAAAGTTGCTGCTAGAATATCAATCTTTCGCCGTCAAACGAAAACCCACCGGACTCCACCGAATTGCTTTGTCCGGATTAAAGGTATTAAAATCTCTCTCCTACCTTCTCCTAAGTATATTTAGTGATTACATACAAATTTTATGTTCTGCTCCCGACGTTGCGTGGCCGGAACCGGCCATCTTCCTCTGTTTCGCCGACTGTATTCTGTAAACCCACGAAGTAGGATTTGTAAATTTGGTTAAAAATTACCCTTTAGCCCTCTTAGTTTGATATGTGTTTTAAGTTTGGCCCTTATGCATGTATAAGTTGCTAAAATTGACCGCTGAAGTTATTAAGTTTATACTTTGGCCCTAAATGTTAATAATACGGGTTTTATAACTTTTAATCAAATACCCGGAGGTGATTAACTGTAATGTTCGGCCCTACAGTTGGTATGAACAAGACGAGATGTATATTTTATGATTGTATTGTTTTAGCTAATATTTTATAGGTAAATAATAATAAAGATTATTAAATAAAGATTTCCGTATTAAAATTTAACTTCTTGGCCATACAAGATTAAGGGTAACGGTCCATCCATAAAAAGTTATGTGATTTCTACGTTTATTATTTATTTCAATTATCATTGTGATTATTTGTATATTACTCTAACTCTTGATTTATATGCTAGACTGGACCCTATAGAGATGGGGTGGTATGCGAATAGAATTCACCTAGACAATGCTAGGAAGTGGATGAATTGGAAAGTTTTTCTTTTTAGAGATTGCCTGTAGGCGGGATTTTGAGATGTGATGAGATTGAAACTGGCGGGAGTCCAGTGATGATTGTGAAGTAGTTTGTGAAGTGGTGTATAAAATAGGCGAACCCTAGTTGTGATTCAGGCATGATAAGCTTTTCCCTTGTTGTAGTTATTGGGGTGCACACTCGGTATATAACTTAGTTGTATCTGCGACAACAAAGGCAAGTGATCTCATGGGACTGAGCATGGCTAGCGGTTGGGGAGGAAAGATCCTGCGGAGGAGATCTTAGATTACACGTTAAGCTAATGGATAGTAATAAATCGGTTTATGTAGAAAAAGCTATGTTTTACTTATTCGCATTACTATTATTCTGTTGTTTGTTAGCTGTAAAGTAAGAGTGGTGGTTGGGTTGGATTATTCTACTGGGTGATTTATCACTTACGGATACGTCTGTAGGTGCAGGATTCAATGGAGGGGATTCAATGATGGTGTAATTCGACAGGAGGAAAATCAAGAGCGGAGATCGAGTATGCTTGAGACCCGTGTCAAGCCTAGAGTTGGCTCTGAAGTTAATGTATTTTGAATAAGTAAATTTATCTTGAGATTGTAATAGCTAAATCCTTATTTTGGGAAATTTTATTTATTTAGCAAAATTTTTCTAAAGAATTATTTTATTTTGTTTCCGAAAAATCGAGGCGTTACAATCTTGGTATCGATAATGTACACTACTCGCATACCTCTTATATTTTAAACTACTTAAGCTTTAATAATTGTAGATGTTAGTCAAGACCAATATTCAAATTTTTTGCACACCACAAATGTTTTGATAAGTAAGTTTGTTCCACACTCCCCATTTTAATAACTACACTCTGTTTTTTGTCTTATTGTAATTTATTTCCACATTCCCCATTTTAAAAAGGAAAGGAAAGTGGGTCGGGTTGTGGATGTTTGGGTTTGACTTGACTCGTATTCGACCCGACCCGTTTCAACTCATTTACTATTTGACCCGCCCATATTTGACATGTGACCCATTTCAACTCACTCAAACCCGACCCAACCCGCCCATTCGCCACCTCTAATATTTTCCAATTCCATTATTCCTAAACTATAAAGTAACGAGTTACTATGATTTCGATTTCTATGTGCGTTTCACAGACATCATGGTTGACAATTGTTTGTCCAAACACGTGATGAAATACGCTGGAAGTGTCTTATCTCTACGGATTATCCCATTGTGATAACATACAGTTATCAACTCTCACTTCTTTTGAATGAAACCAATTTTTTTTACCCATTAGAATGGCTGTTTAGATTTAAAAAAAAGGATTAATCAATAATATTTGTTTTTTACCACTCGAAAGAACCATATTTTGTCGAAAAGGACAAATTTTATTACTCCAATTCAAAAGAAGAAGAAGAGAGAATGAATTTGTTAATATAAGCCACTTTTGGCTAACATCGTGTGTTGGGTGAAAATATTTTGGGTGTTGGTGAAATGAACTTTGAAAGTTGAAACCATAGGAGACAGGGCTCATTTTGGTCCAATTTTTCCCTGATCCAGGTTTTTATGTGTGCGTATATAGATATGAAGATATCTTAGGGGCCTATGCATATGTGTTTGTGTAATTACGGTTTGAGTTTGGGCTCAATTTTGATTTCGTTCTCATAATTGTATAAAAGCAAACCCGAACTAAAATTTGTCGTCTTTTAAAATTATTATAAAAACTAAAGCCGAACGCATTGTTAAAAAATTGGGGAAAAAATCGTCTCTATTGATGCGGATCAGTTTACGCTTCTCTCACATCCCTAAAAAAGGGACTGGATTGTCCTCTTTGATAGTGTACTACTGGACTTAAGGGCAGTTTATTTTTTAAATCTCGATAATTGAAACACATTTATTTTTGAGAAAAATGAATTGAAATACTAGATTGGAACTCATTTATCTCAAGATCAATGCATTAGGATAATGTCATTACTAATATCTTGTTGAAATGTTTTTCTTTATGATGTCGCCACGCTCGAGCCCTTTTTGTACACTTATTTCAGAGATCGATCGTATTATTTTTTTCGCAGTTTAACATAATATTTCAATTTATATCCGAACGTATAAAAACACCCCATTTTTACCATCCGTATATTATAAGCTTGGTCCCGGGTGTATCTTCAACGACAATAATGTCAACGAAACCTAAATAAGTTCTTTAATTGATATCGTCTTCAAAGATTTGGATAATTCTCCTTTCTATCACATTTTCAACCCACGTGCTGGGATTGCCATTCTGAGTGAATCGCGGGCCTCCAAGCAATTTCTTCTAATTTTAGTTTTCAAAAAAGAAAATGATTTTCAAAAATACAGTATTTATCTTGAATTGCTTTTACAAGAAAGTTGTTTTGGGCTAATTAAAAAAGTTTTGCAAGATTATTTTTGATTGGAAAGTTATAAAATCAGCCCAATAGGCTGACAATAATAAGTATATGAATGTGTATTAAATAGTGCAAAAAATAGACATAAATATGTATTTTTTTTATCTTCTAGTGTATTTATCGTTAGTTCAATGAATTGATAATAGTAAGACCGTTTTTGATTTGCTTCAATTGTAGAATGGAGGTACGTCAAGTCCAATCGAGCTCAAGAGAGCTCGATTTGAAGGCCCAATTTCTGACCCAAAATCCAAAGTCGCGGCCATGGATGCATGTCTTTCGGCCACATGGTTCAAACTTCGCGCCCTTGATGCAATACTTTGCGGACACCTGTTCAAACATTGCGGCTACCTATTGTCTAAGTTTGCGGTTGAAGTTCTCGTAAAAAGAACCGCCTCCAAAACTCACACGCAGAGCGTCAATGGCTCATTGCTATTCGCTCCTCAACCTCTCTCCTCGTCCCAAAGAATCAAGGAACAACGCCACCAATCAATGATGCTCTCTCCAGTCCATTCCCGACGCCACTCCCTTCTCTCTCCTCCTCCTCCGAATCCAATCTTTCCTCACCTCCCACTCTCACCCATCTTCTTCTACACAACCCTCCAAACCCAAGTCTTATTTCCAACCAAAATCACCACCCAACTCCATTCCTCACCCCACTCCACAACCCCAAAGCCCTGCCCGACTCTCCCAGCTTCGACCAAACCACAGTCCTCCAAACCCTCTCGTGCTACGCCAACGACTGGAAGCGAGCTCTCGAGTTCTTCACCTGGGTTTCCACCAGCTGCGGGTTCCGCCACACCACCGAAAGCTACAACCGGATGATCGACGTCCTCGGTAAGTTCTTCGAATTCGACCTCGCCTGGAATTTAATTGTTCAAATGGGAAAGAGTGCAGATTCGATGCCGAACCATGTCACGTTTAGAATACTCTTCAAACGCTACGTGTCGGCACACCTTGTTAACGAGGCAGTAAGTAGCTATCATAAGGCTCACGAATTTGGTTTGAAGGATGAGGTTTCGTTTTCGAATTTGATTGATGCGTTGTGCGAGTATAAGCATGTAATTGAAGCTGAAGAAATGTGCTTTGGGAAGAATGCTAATGTTGGGTTGTGTTTGTGTGTGGATACGAAGATTTATAATATGATTCTTCGCGGGTGGTTCAAGATGGGGTGGTGGAGTAGGTGTAGGGAGTTTGGGAAGAAATGGATCGGAGCGGTGTTGAGAAATATTAATATTCATACTCGATATTTATGGATATACAGTGCAAGAGTGGGAAGCCATGGAAGGTTGTGAAGTTGTATAAGGAGATGAAGGAGAAGGGGATTAGATTGGATGTGGTGGTGTATAATACGATTGTTAACGCGATGGGTCGATCAGACGGTGTTGAATTTGCGTTGAGGCTTTATCGGGAAATGATGGAATCGGGTTGTGAACCAAATGTTGTGACTTACAATACTATCATAAAGCTTTTGTGTGAAAATGGGAGGGTTAGGGAAGCGTACAAGGTGCTTGATCAAATGCAGGTGAAGGGTTGTGCTCCGAATGTTATAACTTACCATTCCGTTTTCGGGTACCTTGAAAAGCCCATGGAGATTCTTAGGTTGTTTGACAGGACGGGGGGTGTATTAATGGTGAGAGACTCTGACATATAAATATGAAACTACATTCATAAGGCATTTATGTAATGAGGAAGGTCCCATAACACCTAATAAAGCTCTTCTAAAGTGTTCCATTTATACTCTCATAAAGGCCTTATTCTCTAAACTCCACCATCAATCAATCAACAAAAACTGTCACTCCCCAAAAGAAACTTGTCCTGAAACAACACCTTCTCCCCTCTCCTCAACCCACCATGACCTCCACCTCCAACTCAAGTTTTGATGAGGATCGATGGATCATTCATATGCGGCGAACCCTAGATGAAGAGCTGGAAAAGGACACTGAAATCACTGTCAGCATTTTCGGTGTCCCTAAAAGCCTCTTAGCCAGTGATCCTGATTCTTATGTACCACAACAAGTGGCATTAGGCCCTTACCATCACTGGCGCCCTGAGCTATATGAAATGGAGAGATACAAACTTGCTGTGGCAAAAAGAACCCAGAAACATTTCCAAACCATTAAGTTCCATCTTCTCTTTGATCAGTTAGTAAAGCTTGAGTCAAGGATTCGAGCTTGTTATCACAAGTACCTTGATTTCAATGGCGAAACCATGGCATGGATGATGGCTGTTGATGCATCCTTTTTGCTCGAGTTTCTTCAGATTTACACAATCAAAGAAGGTAAGATTCTGACTAGAGTTTCTTCAAGAATGTCGCATTTGGTAGACGTTGCAGGGAGAAAATCAGCACATAATGCCATTCTTAGAGACATGGTGATGCTGGAAAATCAAATTCCTTTGTTTCTACTGCAAAAGATGTTGGAATTCCAATTCTCCTCGTTGGAATTAGCTGATGCAATGTTGCTTTCCATGTTAATGGGACTGTGTAAAGAGCTTAATTCCCAAATATTCAAGTGCCAGAGCGTACCCACTTGCTGGACTTCTTGTACTGCATGATCATGCCCAAATCAGAAGAAAAATCAGAAGAAATTTCCGAGATTACTGAAGTTGATGACCAAAGTGAAGGTGCGGAAAACAAAGAAACATCTTTTGTTGCAGAATCAAGTAATGTGGAAAAATTCCTCTATGAAGTTTGGAAGCTCGTCACAAAATTGAACAGAGGTCCGGTACGTACTATCAAAAGGCTAATATTGTCTAGACCGGTTAAAGTTGTATTAAAATTGCCTTGGACAATAATTTCCAGCCTTCCTGGATTTAAGCTCTTGAAACAACCTGTTGACTCTCTCTTCTTTTCAGAAGAAAAAGAAGAAGAAACTAATCCTGGAAATGTGAAGTCCCACTCAAATGATAACTTGATTAGCAAACCTCCACTAGTAGAGGAAATCACAATCCCTTCCGTCACTGAGCTATCAAAAGCCGGTGTACGTTTCTTATCCACAAATGGTAGCATCTTGACAGTTAGTTTTGATGTTACTACAGCCCCAATGTGGCTCCCTACCGTTAGCTTAGATGTGAACACAGAAGTTATCCTGAGAAACTTAGTAGCATACGAAGCTTGCAATGCATCAGGGCCGTTGATTTTTACTCGTTACACAGAACTAATGAATGGGTTCGTCGACACTAATGAAGACACAAAACTGCTTAGAGAGAAAGGGATCATTCTGAATCGTTTGAAGAGCGATGAAGAGGTAGCTAATCTCTGGTATGGGATGAGCAAATCTGTTAGATTGACCAAAGTGCCCTTCTTAGATAAAGTGATTGAAGATGTGAACAAGTATTACAATGGTAGGTGGAAGATTAAGATTGTGAAGTTCATCAAGTTGTATGTGTTTAGCTCATGGAAGTTTCTAACTTTGCTGGCTGCCATTCTGCTCTTGTTTTTGACGACTCTGCAGGCGTTTTGCTCAGTGTATAAATGTGTTCGATTGTTTCGTATCAACCGAACCTTGTGATTTTTCTTTTGAATTTTACTTTTTCAATCTTTTCAGGAGGTGGGATTGTAATAATTTTTGAGGTTGGCCATTGGTGTAATTGCCTTTTGCTATGTTGTGCTTTGTTGCTGATCAACTACTTGGATTTTCAGAATGAGTCAATTGAGCATTTTCTTATTGTTAATCGGATTGGTTGTGATTTTGTTTTCTTCTTTATTTGCTTTGGATCCTCAAAGCATTAGGCATGGCGATTAACAAACACTGTTTTTTTTTTTTTTTTGGGGGGGGGGGGGGGTGTGTGTGGCGGGTAATAATAATTTCTTGGGCCTTGTTCTTCTAAATAAGCCATTGACTTTTTCGCCAAAAATGAGCCAAACAAACCCAAAAAAAACAAAAATAAGCCAATAAGCCAATTGTTTCGTCTTTATTCAAAAAAATTGGATTTCGGTCAAAAAATTTTACTTTTTAGATTCCTCTCGTCATGAGGATGCAATAATCCCCAAAAAATTGACAATAAGCCAAGTGATGTGAAAAAAATTTGAATAAGGACAAAAAATAAGCCAAAGTGGCTTATTTGTCCGAACACCCTACTATGTAAATGTTACTACGCTTACGTTTGTTACTACAGAAATGTTACTGTGTTTATGTAATGAGTAATCAATAAATGGTTGGGAGCAATGTTACTACGTTTGAGGATAATTTACGTACAAATTATAGGTTTGGTACAAAAAAACTTTGTACCTATGCGGTACTCTCAACCATTTATGGAACACTTTGTTTGGTTGTCATATTTGAGATAAAAAAGTTTTATTAGGTTTGCATTTTTTTTTTTAGTCAATTTTGTTAACATTTTAATAAATTTTTTTACTTTTTGAATAGAAGTACACTATATACATCTAAAAAGTAAAAAAAATAAAGAAATAATACAATAAAGAAATCACTAAAGACGAAAAATATGGATGACAAAACAGTCGAAAATTTTGGAGAAAATACATCTGAGAGGAGAACCAAACAAAAGCATATCATTTACTCAAAAGCATATCATTTTCTTTTCTTGAATGGTTAAGCGACAAGAGTGACCCACGTGATGTTAGAATTAAGGGAAGTATGCCAATCTTGGCAATAACTCCTAAATAATCAGCTCTTTTTCTTGATGAGATCAGTTTGTGTATTTGATGTTTTGTAATGGGAAGTATGCCAATCTTGTATACTTTCTAATTGTATGTTCTCTTAAGCTCCGTTCAGTTTTCAGGAATGTTGTACCGAAAAATTATTCTCAAGAAAAATTAAGTAAAGTGAAATAAAGGAAAAAAATCAATTTTCCTGTGAGTGTTTATTTGACAAATTTTGTTTTACAGGAAAACTAAAGTTTAGTAGTTCATTTGCCGGGAAAAGACACTTATGAGAAACTTCTTTATTTTTATTCTCATGACTAATTTTAAATAAAAGTAACTTTGAGAGCTAAATAATAGGCTATCATATTTCAAAAATTAATACATAGGAAAAATGTGTTTTATCTAATGCAAAGCCTTAACATGAAATGAAAAAATCGACTTACAATTCCCTATTCAATTTGCTATATTCTGAATGGTCATGCAAATTCCTTATTTAAATTGACATTCTTTAATAATCAACCGTACAAATGAAGTTTAAAAAGTAAGTAGATGATAACTAAATAAATATTTATTAAATAACCATGCTTGATTAGTTGCCGATGCAAAAACTCACTGAAAATTAGGTAGTACAAAACAAATTTGAAGACTAATGACAAGATAAATAAATACTTTCAAAAAAAGGGCAAATTTCACTCAGATCCCCTGAGGTATCTGACAATGACAGAAACTACCCCTCAGTTTTTAAAAATGACAGAAACCTCCCTTATTTTACAGTTTGGATTTCATTCCGTTAGTTTCCGTTAGTTCCATTAGTTAAATGGACAGAAAATGTACGGAAAATGAAATCTTCAATTTTATTTAGTTCTACACCTATCTTAGGGCTCTCATTAAAAGTCCTAGAGTTAAAAATTAATTATGATCATTTAGGATAAAATAATTAAAAAAATAAAATCTTCGCACCGATTCAAACGGATTAAAAATTGGAGCACTTAAGTACTTGCTCTTCATTTGGTTCTATGATTTTCTTAAAGCTCTCATTGAAAATCCTAAAGCGAAAAATTAATTATGACCCTTAAGATAAAATAATCAAAAAATACGATTTTCGCACCAATTCAAACGGATTGAAAATTTGAGCACTTAAGTATCTCCTCTTCGTTTAGTTTTACGGCTATCTTAGGGCTCTCATTGAAAATCTTAAAACCAAAAATTAATTATTGCACTTTAAGATAAAATAATAAAAAAAATAAGATCTTTGCGCCGATTCAAATAGATTGAAAATTGGAGCACTTAAGTATTTACTCTTCATTGAAAGCTCTAAAATCAAGTGAAAAGCAAAATTTTTAAATGCTCCAAATTTTAATCCGTTTGAATCGGTGCGAAGATTTTATTTTTTTGATCATTTTATCCTAAATGATCATAATTAATTTTTAACTTTAGGACTTTTAATGAGAGCCCTAAGATAAGTGTAGAACTAAATAAAATTGAAGATTTCATTTTCCGTACATTTCCGTACATTTTCCGTCCATTTAACTAACGGAACTAACGGAATGAAACCCAAACTTTAAAATGAGGGAGGTTTCTGTCATTTTTGAAAACTGAGGGGTACTTTCTGTCATTGTCAGATACCTCAGGGGGTTTGAGTGAAATTTGCCCAAAAATAAACTGTCAATCTTTTTCCACAATAATTATCACAAAAAGCTCCATAGTAGTCGAAATTGTTGTTGCTCACGTAAATCTCAAAGTGTCTTCCTAAAAACCTAATTCGTATTTTTTTGGTATTGGCGTCATTTACTTTTTTTCTTACCCGCCAATTATTTTGGCTCCACAATGGAGAAAACTTTTCCCATGACGCAAAATCCTATGCTTTTGGCCGGATCATTTTTGCAAGAAAGTAATTCTTGCAGAAAAATTTAAAAAATTGTTTCACACTACTTTCCTGCCAACTGAACACGACAAAAGTTATGAGAAAATTGATTTTCTCATTATTTTCTGTACTTTCCTAACAACTGAACGGGACATTAATATTACTTGGATTGTTCAAAAAAAACAAAGAGAAGCTAACTGTCTATGCTAGTCGTAGTTCTGTTGGCAAGTGTGCCAATGGTCATAGTTTATGCCTTGGGACTAGAATGAGAAGCAATCAAAATCAACCAAGTGGCAGACACGAACATGGTGTCTCATATCATTCCGTCGAACGATCTAATCCCACTTTTGGCGGCGAACATGAGAGGAGTGGCTTTTAAAAGAGTTTAGTTGTTTTTTCATTTCTGGTGTACAAAAAAAAAAAAGGATTTTAGGACTGTGTTTCAGATGGACTTGCCCAAAGCTTCCTTGTCTATACGAAGAGGAGCTTTTAATGGGTGCAGTTGGAGAGATTAGAGGATAGAGTTTATGTGGCCCGTATATGTGTTTGAACTAAAGCATCAGATTTGGACTTAGAGCATCCACAGTGGACTAATCCAAATTCAGATTTGGACTTAGAGCATCCACAGTGGACTAATCAAATTTGGATAATCAAAAGTTGCCACATCACCTTTTGATTATCCGTTTAAGGGATTGCTAAAGTTAGCAATATAAATGTCCACAGTGGCATAATTGAACATTGAATAATCAAAACTTGCCACATCATCTTTTCAACCTGTAAAAATTTAAAAATTGTTACCATATAAAATATTTTTCTTAAAATAGTTTTCAAACTAATAAAAACATGTTATTAGAAATAGAAAATATTTTTTTGAAAACTTTTATTTTGGAAAACACTTTTCCAAAAAAGTTTAAAAAAAACAATTTTTGAAAAAAAAAAGAGACAGTTTTAAAAAAAAAGTTTTTAATAATAAAAAAATAATTTTTGAAAAACGGTGTAACTGTTTTTGTAAAAGAAAATAACTTTCAAAAATATTTTTCGTAGAAACATTGTTGAGAGAGAAGGAGAAAGAGAGAGAAGGTTTTGGTTATTGGCATAAAGTTGTTAGTTTTGATTATTCAATGGCCAAAATTTGATGAGTGACTAAGAGATTGTTAATTTTGGTTATGCCACTGTAAGCACTTTTTTGAAAGAACATTGCTAACTTTAACAACCTTATGCTTTTGGTTATTTCACTGTGGATGCTCTAAGTTTTAAGGGGCACAATTTTTAGATTCGGTGCGAAGTTTTTTTTTCAAGCAAAAGTCTGCGTTCTTAATTGTAGTTATCGAAGGTTTGAACGCTTACAAATACATTGGATTTCATGGTGCCTACCGTTGGGCTACTATTCCACTTGCCGTTTCGTAGAAAGTGGAAACTCTTGCTGTTAGGATAACTAGATCTCGGATATGAAATTCCAAAAACACAGGTATAAAATACATTGAAGAATACGGTATTATAGTTTCTTCACTATAAATTCACCAAGATCTTGTAAAATTATTCGTCTTTCTAATCAATGAAACATAATCTTAGAGTTCAAACTTCAAGCTGAGCTTTTGGTTGGCTACCAACAGGCCGGAAGCAGGGGAGCGGGGGCTGCTATGAGCAAACACAGCAACGTGCAGTTGTGCCCTATTTCATCGTCTGTTTCAGCAATGAATGATCCGGATTTTATCTTTTAAAATTTGAACTGTTCAAAACACTTTTAGATGGTGAGATTGCACGCTGTTGTGTTTTGCTCACAGCAGCCCCCGCTACCCAACCAGCTGGCCTGTTTCTAAATTGATGAAATTATTGAGGGTTTACTGTAGTTTTTGTTCCAAATCAAATTATTCGTCATTTTATTTATTTTTTTAGAAGATTCGCCAATTGAATTAGGCTGCCGAAACATGAACGGTATCCATTTCTACAATACTCCCTATTTGGTTTTCAATAGCTCAAGCCTCAAGGTCAAATAAGTTAAGAGGCACACCACTACTTACTTGCCAATAACTTATTTTGGCACATAAAATGGACGAGTAGATATGTCCGTACTGTTAGGAATCGAACTACTTGTTCAACTCATAGCGCTCCTATGGATTTTGGAAATTAAGATCACAGAAAAATAGTGTGTAACGAACAAGAAAAGAAAGAACACAAGATATACCTAGAAAACCTCAATGCAAGGAAAAACCACGGGAGTCACACCAGTTCACATTGAAATCGAGTCAAGAGTACAAGTCTTCTCGCAATCTTTCTGAGACCGACGTTTTCTGTCGCCTCTCTCTGTTTTTCTCTAAAAACTCATTACCCTAATTACATACAGACTACAATATAATTAGGTCGGGTCCTATAGCCGAAATTATACCCCAAGTTCTTGAAAATATCGTTTTCGCTGTAGTTCGGGGTGCGACTTCCCCACACCCCCGGGCTAAACCATTGCTGAAGGTTGTCTGCACCTCTAACCCGTACATCCGTCACGGGGTATTCCCTCAGCACCATATAACCATTTGTAGAGGATTTCACTAGCTAGCTGCACCTACTTCAGAGCCGAAAATTAAGTTCTACCGCGTGCTCTCGGTGTTAAACCACATATAAATTTTAAATACTCGTTCATTAAATCAAGAAAGCTTTTCCAAGAACAAACTATTTGATTGCGGAGATATCTTATTCTTAGTACGATCACCATCCGATAAGATTTTCATACGGAATTTCCATCAAATAATATCAAACGATTAACATTCTGAAGACTGTACATGTTCTATCTTTAATAGTCTTCAATGAAAGTTTCAACTATGTGACACAAGTAGAGACAAGTTCAGGTGAGATCCTATAAAGTTGATCTCACGTTAATCCCAAGGGGTCAAGGCTTGGAACTTAGGGTTTTCTACCTCTTAAGGTCTCAAGTTCGAAACTTCTCTGGTGTTATTATAACTCCTTTGGAGCCAGTCTGCGGAGCCTTGCTCCAGCATTAATCGGGCTCTCTGTGAATGAACGGTGGGATTGGGCCCCCCAAAAATAGTCAAGGACCTCAAGGTGCGTGTAAGTTGGCCCGAACACTTGAGTTATAAACAAAAATTGATCTCACGTTAGACTCCATAAACCTTAGTTTCATGAAAAGAGGAGACAAAATGGCGGATTTAGGAATTCGGACAAAAACGTTGTCAACCTCCCAAGTTTTGCTCCATGTTCTTTGTACAAATTATAAAACTCAATTTGACCAATTCCAACGAATATACCCGCGAAAATATGCAGGTAAATTGATACAAATTCCTAACTACAAGGAACATGCACATGAAGAAGCTAGGTTTCCATTCCCAGGATTAGTATCTGCATAATGTGAAAAACTAACGGTTCTTTTCTGTACTTTTCCATTTTTTATTAGGTTTATGGTTAGGTCGACAAAAGAAAAAGTCCGCAATATATGCAATTTAGGATTGAAAATCTCATGCATCATCCACATGCATGTAATCAAGAAGGACATGACATCTTGAAAGATTAGTCGGGACGAAACTCGGAACATCTTTAATTTTTGGTAATGAAAAAGAAAGAAGCTGAAAATCTCTTGTACTAACTATGTGTCATCGGTCAAGCCATGACACATGCATTTTGAAAGATTTGCCGGGGCGGAGCAAAAAAAACGTATCGAAATCTCTCTAAGAAAATTTTTACGACATGTACATCACATAATTCTCTTGATATTTTGCTGGCCAATTAATGCAAGAAGGGGCAAACTGAGGGGTGCAAGCAGGGTCTGGGTCCCCGCACGTTTGCATATGACTTTTGCCCTCATTATATGTTTTCAAGCTGAAAGCTAAGTGTTTTTTTTTTAAAATCAGAAGCTGAAAGCTAAGTTTATGTGTAAGAAAAACGAGTAGAGAAAGAGAGTAATAATTCAATAATCAAAGAGTACCGCCATGTGGTATTTCAGATCACTTTTTAACCACACATTTTTGTAGAGTCCAAACATTTAGTTATAGAGCTCATAGAAATGTGTGGTGAAAAAGTGATCCAGAATACCACGTGACGGTACTCCCAAACTATTGTATAATTTCACAAAAAAAAACAACATACTACAATACTATGATTATTAGGGGAAATTCCTGGCCGGTCCCAAATTCTATATGGGGTTCCATGCAAACCCTTTTTTAAAATGTTATCCCATCTAGACCCTTTTTAAAGATGCTTTTACTATTTTACCCCAATCACTTTTCATACTCCAAGAATTCACACCTTCCAGAATTCACACTCTGCCCAGAATTCACACTCTGCCCAGAATTCACACCCCCCAGCATTCACACCCCCCCAGAATTCACACCCCACAGAATTCACACCCCTCAGAATTCACACCGCCCAAAATTCACACCCCACAGAATTCACACCGCCCAAAATTCACACCTCACAGAATTCACACCCCGCCCAAAATATATTCACACCCGTTTGCAGGAATTAACACGCCTTTACAGAATTCACACCCTTGGATCATGGGTGAATTCTATCTTTTGAACATGTGAATTCTGCATTTTGGGACTTGTGAATTCTGCATTTTGTAGAGAATTCACACCCCGCCCAAAATTCACACCCGTTTGCAGGAATTAACACGCCTTTACAGAATTCACACCCTTGGATCATGGGTGAATTCTATCTTTTGAACATGTGAATTCTGCATTTTGGGACTTGTGAATTTTGCATTTTGTAGAGATTAATTGTCTCAAACCACCAAATCTCTCAGCA
>BPLS01000619.1:1192844-1228395 GCA_019656275.1 Rhododendron kiyosumense
ATAAGAAAATGAAACCACTAAACCACTTAATTCCCCCAAACCGTCGGATTTGATATCAAAAAAATTATTCCCGAAATTTTTGAGAGGTGTATTCTCGATGTGAATTCTTTCGCACACCTCATGTGCACAATTTCTAGTGTGAATTTTTGGTGTGAATTTTTAGGGAGTGAATTCTTGGTGTGAATTCTTTCCCACGCCTCATCTACACAATTCAAACCCTCCAAATTACACAATTCACACCCCTAATTCCTCCCCTTCCACTCTCGGATTACATTGGACTCGAGTCCCTTCCAATCTCGTCCGGATTCACAGTCCAACATCAAGAGGGTTTCACCGAGTGGATCTTGAGCTTTCCCATCCTCCACTCTCAGATTACATTACAGCCTAATTTACAGGTGATTAAACAAAACTTGAATGAACTTCCTAGTTTCAACCACTCCTTCAAACTCTACCAAAATTCCTTTCTGTTCCGAACCTAGGGTTTTGAATCAGTTTTTGACTTTTTCGCCCGGAGGTTCGACAACCGCAGGCAAGGTCCGGCCGAAGACAAGGACGGCAACGAGGAACAGGGCGGTGGAGAGAAAGCGGGGCCCGATCTCGGTTCCGACCCAGCCGAACCCGGTCGCCGACTGCTTCTTCCGGTGGCCGGAGAGCATGTTAGAGAACCAAGACCCTGTCGACGTCGACGCCGCGTTCGAAGTCACGGAATTCAGATCCGAGTCCGTCTTCTATTTTGCTTTGAATCTGAACAACAAACGCAAGAAGAGAGAAAGTTGAAGGAGAGAATCTGGTTTTACTACTTAAGGTTGTGAATCTGAACTCCAATCTGGTTTGGCCCATCGTGTTCGCGGGGGAGGCAAGGATTTTGGGGTATTTTTGGTAACTCACTTAAAACAGGACTTACATGGGTAGGATTTGACATTGAGTGGGGTTGGACGGACACACGGAGACAAAAAAGGGGCGGCCAGTAAGAACCCCTGATTATTATCGATGATCCGAAATTCCCTAATTAACCAATACTTCCATCACCTAAATGACTATATAAAGGAGTGAGTCATATTTTATACTCCCTCGGTCCCAATTTAATTGTCACTTTTGGGAGTTCGTGTCACTCTTCAATTGATTATATCTTATAATTTATAATGTTTTAGGTGATTTTAAAAACATTGTATTATAGAACAAATCAAGATCTATCAAATAAGATTCATATTTGATATAAAATTCATTACCAATTTAAAGATATAACTAATGTTTTTATCCGATTAGAATTTGGGACGGAGGGAGTAGAATGTAGTGATTAAAAACAAATATTTACATTTTATATTAGTACTGACTTTAGAAAAAATTAAGTGTTCCAAATTTCAATCCGTTTGAATGGGTGAGAAGATTTTATTTTTTTGATCATTTAATTCTAAAGGGTCATAATTAAATTTTAACTATAATGCTCTCATTGATTAGCCTTAAAAAATCGTATAACCAAATATCTCTTAGGGCTAACCAACTAGAGACCTAAAGTCAAAATTTAATTATGACCCTTTAGAATTAAATGATCAGAAAAATAAAATTTTCTCACCCATTCAAACAGATTGAAATTTGGAACACTTAATTTTTCAACCTGCAGTTTATATATTAAAAAATTAAGTGCTCCAAATTTCAATCCATTTAAACCGATAGAAAGATTTTAGTTTTCTGTTCATTTTATCCTAAATGGTCATAATTAAAATTTGATTCTAAGACTCTCGTTGATTGGCCCTAAAAAAGTCGTACAATCAAATCTCTTAGGACTAACCAACGAGAATCCTAGAGTCAAAATTTAATTATGACCATTTAAAATTAAATGATTAGAAAAATAAAATCTTTCTATCCATTCAAACGGATTGAAATTCGGAACACTTAATTTTTTTTCTTAGCTTTCCAAAATCAAGCCTTGCACTTTTTTCTTTTTTCCGTCCCTTGCAGCTCAAAAAAGCACATATTTATTCTAATTATAATGAAACTTACAAATTTTTTCATACAACACTACATAAGGGCAAAAAAGTCATTTAACAGTTTTTTACATCAATCCCCCTCCCTTATACCCCCAATTTATTCTCCATCCAAATCAAGTACTATTTAATACTCCCTCCATAAACATCCATCAATGTGGGCCATCCCATATTAACAAACTAGGGTTTGCCCGTGCCTGAAGGCACGGTACAACGCGTTTTGAATACAACTAAAATGAATTACGAAATTATTGACCCCCGCCAACGAAGCTGATTTATACGGGAAATTTTTTTCTTAAATTAGATTCAAGCAGAGTTCTTTTAGTGCATGTCCTTGTCCAAAGACACGGCTCGAACAATTCAGCATATGCAGTTCAACAGAAAGCCAAATCAAAACTTTGTTCAAATATATTGAGATTGCATGAGTTGCATATGTAAAGATGTGAAGTTGGTGCATTAGATAAATTAGCAAAACCCTAAATTACATGAACAAAGTATTACTCCAAGGGGTTGGTTAGTTTCAAGTAACACCGACACTTCTAGAGATTGCCGTATTCGCGTCAGACACTTCGGAGACACGTGATATGACAGGGACCCTTCGCAAGACTCTAAATCATATGATCACAGTGTCAATGTGTTTATGATAATTACCACAGCCAGTTTTTTTGTTATCACATTAGGGGCGAGAAATACAGATAAGGAAAAATTACTATATATTGGTGTAAGAAATTTGTTGGCAAAGACAACCAACTATCCAAAACTTATAATAGCACTCAAACACACAAAAGAGAGAAAATGAGAAACGCAATTTGATTAACATAACATAGTTACCTTAACCTAACATAAATTGGCTGACTATAACCTTCCAAACAAATAACTAAAAAAATGAAGTGTAATAGTGGGATGGAGTGAACATAGCTCTAATTTGTGCTCCAAATTGCTGCACATTGAGTGAAAACCTTAAAAAAAAAAAAAAAAACTAATTGGCTATGGGTATACCACCATTAGCTGCTGCACATGAAACCATAAAAATGTTGAAACCAACCAAAGCAATCAAACAATAATGAAATGCAGCAATCATAAAATTACAAAAATGCTTCACAATGTCCCGACCACAACTAAGAACCAACTATCATATGGGTTTTTAATTGAATGGGATATTGTGCCAAATTCATACCACCACACAATCAATTGAACACCGCAAATTCTATAGAAGGGAGCATTATTCATGGATACCTAGCTTACAAATGTATCTGACCATTATATTTTTTTAGCTAATTAAGGTTATTGGGATTTCGTTTCCAAAATGTTATAGAATTTCACGGAATAAATGTAAACTCCCATTTCTCGAAGATTCAATATTTGCTCTAACATGACCGAGGACACAACAAATGGATTTTACTCCACCACAAACCTTTTAAAATTTATAATTCACATATATTGTCGTGTCCCCGGCTTGTTCCACCATTAAAAATATTAAAATATACTGGGCACATACGTGTTCCCAATGTGCTACGTGTCTTCGGAGTGTCCGACATAGATACGGTGATCTTTAGGACTGTTGGTGCTTCATAGAGTTTCACCAAACCAAATAGGTACCTACAACAGTAAATCTGGTAACTTCCCATAACCTGTTCCACTAAGCCATACCCCACAGTTATACAAAACTTGGTCTTTAGTAGGTTAGCCATGAACTACTTTATACCACTACCGATTGCATTGCGCACAAAAACTACAGGAAATGTTCAAAAAGATCAATGTCCAATACCTATGAAGCACCAACGACACGTCTGAAGAAATTAGAGATCTCTCACCTACAAAAGAATTAGCATGTACATGGTATTTTGAGTTTCTAACTCTACAAAAGTGGGAAACAAAAGAGAAGGAAAACAATGGCACATACAGTTTAATACTGCTTGGGGGGCTTGGGCCACTATAAATCAATTTTATCAATTACCTTTACACGACTAACGCTTGCATATATCAATTTCAAATAATTTTTCTGGTTGGGCACTACCCAACCTCATGGTTGATATCTCCCAGCAACTATAGTTACTAAACCTTACCTATGGTAACATCGCAACAATAAATCTTGACAAAAAAAAGAAAGAAAATCAAAGCTTTATATTTACCTCTTAGAAATTGGATGAAAACAAAAAGAACATACAATGTAAGATCTTGTTGACAATTGTCTCTCTCATAGAGCTCAATTCTATTTTTTTTTTTTGCTCAAGGAAAGAAAAGAAAGCCACGCTTATTGCTTAAGTTTAGCTAGTAATTGATAATGAAAAAGAATCAATCAATTAGGCAAAAAAAATATTCATCAATTAAGAAGATTCACACACATGAAATATGGATGATTAAAAGGGATTACCTAAGCTAGGTAACATATTGTTAGAAAAAGCAAGTCAATCGAGGAAGCATACTCGCTCAAAATTGGCAATGACCATAAAGGTGCAGCATCGCCTGTCTATTACCGTCCAAGCAGCCGTAAGTTTCAGCAAACTATTCTTGATGACACAAAGATGAACAACGGATATTAGAATAGAACATCCTCACCATCCATAAAGAAAAGTTTTTGAAGAAACATGCAGAAATATCAAAGTAGAAGTTGGAGTTCAAAAGGAAGAATGAATCTCAGCAAAATGAATATTTTTTCTATGAGGCAAACACTCATAATTGAAAACTTAGCATACGTGGTGTGCAAAAACTGTTCTAAAATTCTCCCACACCATGTCCCGTGATGACGGACCCAATACATGAAGAATTCTTAGATTTTCTATTGATGGCTTTCTGTTCACCACCACAGTTGAAACCAAATACTAAAAAATTGCAGCCTTCCACAATCGAAAAATACTAAAAAAATTAACAAATGACAAAAATTAATGGCGACTCTAATAAGGTAGCAGCTTTAAACATCATCTTCATTTTAAGCTGGGTATCAGCTTTGACATGTGTTAACAGGGAGAGAAGGAAAAGAACTGAGGGGAAAGAAAGATGATCTACAGAGAGAGTACATAAGAGAGGGAAAAAAAAACTGAGTGGAAAGAAAGAGGGAGAGTATTGTTCAATTCAATAATTAGAACGGTCTTGGGAAAATTAAAAAAATATGTTTGTCCTAGTGTTTGGTTTGCTGGGCCATTCAGCAAGGAATAAAGTGGCCTTTCCTTGGCCTCGTAATGGGATCGGCAAATAAGTGGCCTTTCCTCCCAACTAATTAAGAACCATCTTTGAGAAGCAGTGCTCGAGATAAGTTTCAAGCTTTTGCTGTTAACCAATGTTCCTTATTGAAGAAAAAAGCTCATTCAAAGCCAAAAATCCCGAGTATGTCACTGCCACTCTCTCTTAGAATAAGTCGATCATTTTTTCTTTCGATTCTTAGAATTCCCATTATCCATTTATGCTTGGAAACCGTTATTGTTTGCCATACTCCATTACACTCGGAAACCGGTTCTAGATTTTTTTCAAAAATGTGTTGTGTAGTGTCTTCGATCCGTGCCCGAAGGCTCAACACGTTGAACTCAAAAAAATTTGGAGTATTTTTTTCGATTGAATTTTGGAGTAATCTAACCGTGTAATTGAATTTTTTTTTGGAGGTAGACTGAACAAAGAGAACTGAAAAAATCCCCGGCCTGAACTGGAAAAAAACTGAAGTAAAAAGCCATACATGTGGAGAGATCGAGAACCGGAGAGAGTCACGGAGATGGAAAAGAGAATTGAAAAGAAAACGTGGAGAGAGAGAGAGAGAGAGAGAGAGAGAGAGAGAGGGGATTAGGGAGAATTGTGTGTTAATTATTAGCAAGGCATTGTTCACCTAATTCAACCAATCAATGGCAATTTAGGAAATCTTTCCCAAAACGTTACCAATTTCGGAAATCAGTCATACAATCAAGTTTTTATGGTCCATAGCTGAATACAAAGTCCACTCAATCATTACCAAAAAAATATTGATCATATTGAACAACTCAACAGCAAAGATTAATGCAGAAAATGTGTGCTAAGCCAACGGCTAAAATTTAAAAAGAAAAAATGTTTGAACCACCACATCGTCACAATTTATATAATAGATAGATACGTCCTACTACCTAATCCCCTTTTACATGATGCCTCCAAACGAACCTTTGAGTACCCAATTCGGCAACACGCTAAACAGTAAACACCTCTCTCTCTCTCTCTCTCCTCACCACAGGCAGAAGAGAGCCACCATATATATTCGTTCGGAGAAAGAGTAACCGAAGACGAAACAAAAGTCAATACCCCATAATCATGTCGCTCCTGATCAAACCACTCCCCTGTCTTCTCCTACCAATCATCTTTATCCTCTTCTCTTCCACCTTGCATTCAACCTCTCATGGGTCTCCTTCCACTGATCTTCACTCTCAAACTAATCACATTCCAGGTAATTCCGTCAGCTGGGTTTCCCTTCATCTCTCTTTTTTCTTCCATGAAAAGACATCCCGTCTGTTTCTAGAAAGGTTTTCTTTTTGTTCTTTTCTGATTATTCCTGTGGTGATCGAAAAATAAAAACAAATTTGTTGTAGGAGCAGTCGATGAGAGCGAAAACGGCGTAGTTGGGTGGGGTGTTAGGAGGTCTGTTCTTGAAAATTCATCTATAACTTTCAATTACTAAGGAGGAAAGACCCACTTAACAATTTCAATTACTATATTAGTATATTGGTGGATGGAATATCAGTAATAAACATTACTTCGCTGTAAGCCTTCTTCACCCTATATACTTTTTTCCCCGCTTGATTTTGTGCTCTTAAACTCATGTTTCATTTAGAAGTTTGTTTGTTTGTTTTAATGGTAAATCGTTTTGAACTCTCTAGATTGCTTGTTTCATTTAAAAGTTTGTTTGTTTGTTTTAATGGTAAATCGTTTTGAACTCTTTAGATTGCTTGTCTGATATGGGTTTTGAGTATCATTTAGTTTTGACTTTCTGGACTATTTGAATCTTCAAATTTGGGGGGTGGGAATGGGGTTGTGTGTGGTTTTGCTGTGTCTAAAGGGAGGGAAGATCAAAGGGACGATGGGTTAGTGGATCATAGGACCAATCACTCATAGGTTTCTACCGCCCGACGCCCACTGAGAGTTAGGGGTTAGTGGATCACAGCCGAACTTGCAAGAGGACCAGATAGGGACTTTGTCTGCACGCCTCAAACCTGCGACCACCTGTGCGCAATTCGTGTGGGAATTAGCCATTTACCATTAGGCTACCACCCCGGTGGTAACAAATTCGGTACCACAAATGTGGTTTTAGCTGGATTAGTGATATGCTGTGGGATTTGTATTCCTTGTTCTTCCAATTTGGTTCTTCCTTTTACATTATATGCGATGTGGGGATCCTCAAGTTTATCGCTTTGCTGGATGTTTTGCCTGTTTGTTGTCTCGGATTGGTCTTTGGCTTTTCGCTATGTAGTTGTTCCATACATGGACGGACACTGGACATTAACTTTAGGGAGTCGCGTGTCGTTGGGAATGCTCACTATATTAATTTTGGGTAGCATATATTACATTTTCAGGAAAAAAATTGGGTGGCATACCTTTTCGCAGAATTTTTTGAAGTCTCACATAGTTGATATAGCATCCTGTTCTTGTAATTCTCTTGAAAAATATGAATTCAATTCTCCTATAGTTGACATAGCATCCTGTTCTTGTAATTCTCTTGAAAAATATGAATTCAATTCTCCTATCGTTTTAGAAAAATGAGCAAATATGTTGAGCATACTACTATAATCATGAGATATTTAAAAGATTTAAAAAAAAGATATTTAAAAGATTTAAGATGAACTTCCAAAAAAATATGAATGAGGAATCATATTTTGAACCTGAATTTGCGGTTCTTCTTATTTAGATGTGATTCTAAGCAGTTAGCACTCTAAATTCCTAGATACCACTGACGCAAATATGAAAAAAAGTTTCTTGGTTTATTATGTTGCTTATTATGTGCATTCCAATGGCTTCCTCTCATAATTGGTATTTTGGAACTCCTTCCAATATAATTTTTCTGTATGTTATCAAATTTCTCAACGGTTTCTAAAATGTTGCTCTGACTGCAGTCCGTGGGCTTTACTGGCATTACCTTTTTTCTCATTGCTGCAATCTGGTTTGTCGGATTTGGCTTGCGTCTGCTCCTCCTCTGCTGCTGTTTTTGCTGCTGCCGCCGTGAACCTTACGGCTATTCTCAAGCTGCTTATGCACTCTCTCTTATTTTACTTTTGTTGTTCACCGTGGCTGCAGTGTATGTATCCCTCACATACCCACATATGAGTTTAGGGTGACTCTTTCGTTTGACTATGTATGACTCCTTTGTTGTTCTATGTTGTGATTTTCAGCATCGGATGCATTGTTTTGTACACTGGGCAAGGGCAGTTTCACAACACCACATCGGATACGTTGGACTATGTTGTGTTGCAAGCCAACACAACTGTTGTGAATCTTGAGAACGTATCAGATTATCTTGCTGCAGCTAAGAGCATAGGAATTGACAAAGTTTCTTTGCCTACTGATGTTCAAAACAACATCAACAATGTTGACAACAAGATTAGTTCTGCTGCTACAACTCTTCAAAGTGAGACACAGAAAAACAAGAAAAACATAGAGGAATTCTGGATACAGTGTGAGTAGATGCTTATATGCGAATTAGTTTTTGAGGGGGAGTCATTAACGATGGTTAAATATCTCATCGTGTTGTGCAGGAGACTTGCACTTATCATTATTGCTGCTGTAATTCTGCTCTTGGCCTTGTTGGGTTTCTGTAAGTACATTGATCCTTTCGAGTAATGGCATAGTTTTATGTGAATGTTGTTGATATTTCCTTAATGTGTGGTTTTTATTATTGGTGCAGTATTCTCAATTCTCGGATTGCAGTTTCTTGTATATGTGTAAGTGAGAAGAAGGCATGCCTTGACATTTTTGGTTTATTGGTTTCAACACTCTACAATATATTCTGATAGTTTCATCTTCCAGATCTTGTTTTGGAATTTTGTAATACTAAGCGCGTATCAAAATTTTGCAGCTTGGTGATCGTTGGGTGGATTCTCATCGCTGGCACATTTATCTTGGCTGGGGTATTTCTCGTAGTCCATAAGTATGTTCTACCAGAATACATTCTTTTATTTGTCCATCTTAATATCTAGACCATGCATTGCAACATTCTTTTATTTGTCCATCTTAATTTCTAGACCATGCATTCCATTGTTCAATTTTCCCCCTTTTTTCCACATCAACCTACAATAATGATTTTTGTTCGCTAAGTCCCAACTCGATTGCTTTCCAAAAACACACCAACATGGACTCTTTCTTCTTTGCAATTATTTTTTGTTACCCAAACTTTTGTTCACGTTGGATTCTTACATTGTTGTCCTAATGCAATGATGATGAGAGAGGTTTGAACTTTGAAGGCAATTGTCAGAATAGCTTCACGATAATTACGAGGGAAAATGTTTGTAAGTTCTTTGACTTGGTAAAATGATTGCTTATCGAGGCTCAATTAGGTGTTGTAAAATTGATTCTTATGAATCTCATTCAGATGCAGCTCAGATTGGTTAATCTAGCTTCTCGTACAAAGAGAGAAGTTGTACACAGTCTTGATCATGCATTAGAGTTAAATAAGTACCATTCTGTCCACTATGTGTTGATGTAAGTCTAATCTCAACACTGTGTTGTTCATACTTGTTTATATAAAGCTAACTGATTGCTAAAGAAAAGCACATAACATGACTTTGGCAACTAATACGTTCCTCCTATGTTAGTTGTTGTTTTTAAGATAAGTGTAATCTGATCACTGTGTCGTTTCATAGTTGGTTATACTATAAAAGAGATTGCTATCGAAAACCATACGAAATGACTTTGGCAACTAATGCCTTCTTCCTACGTCAGTTGTTGTTCATGTCTAGAATGTTTGTTTTGCCAATTTTTTTTATATCTTTTGAATGAACATCTAACATCTTTTTCCAGTGAATTGAAGTATGGTAGGGGACACCTGTGTTGCAATGGACCAGTGGGTCCAGAATCCCACAGCTCATACAGCTCTAGACGATATTCTCCCGTGTGTGGACAATGCAACTGCACAAGCAACCTTGTCTCAAAGCCAAGAAGTTACCTACCAATTGGTCGGAATCGTGAACGGGGTCGTGGCCAATATGTCCAATGTCAATGTACCACCCAGTGCTCCTCAACCTCTGTATTTCAATTGGTCTGGACCTCTTGTGCCTCTCCTCTGTAACCCATTTAACGCTGACTTGTCCCTCTCCTCTGTATCCCATTTAATGCTGACTTGTCTAATCGGACTTGCACAGCTGGTGAACTGAATTTTGAAAATGCAACACAGGTAAGCTTATGAAATGCTTTACATTTTGATCACCAAGTTAAAACGCGAATTAACTATATAAGCTTTTCTCCATAATGTTCTGGTTATACTTGTGCTTTTCTCCCTTTCTAAGCTTTTCCGTAATGTGCCATGAGGTATTTCAGAAGGGCATGTTTGGATCAAGGATTTGTGGAGGTAATTGTTGATGTAAAAAGAGGTGAGGGAAGCATAACTTCAAAACTTCCTACATTATCTTTTCCATCCTCAAATCCCCCTACAAATGCTTGATCCACGAACGGCCTAAGAGAAGCATTCATTCAAATTTTTGTTATGTTTTGTGAAACGCCTTTTAATTCATCTCACAGATGATTTTTTTTCTCTCCAGTTTCTTGTGAACACAACTTCTCAGATTGTTGATCAGTAGTGTTTAGAAATGGCAATCTTTTGCTTTAGCTTTCCTCGAAAATACAGAGTAATACTATCATTTAATTGCCAGAAAAGAAAGTATTAGAGGTTATCTACTTTCACACCTGTTTTAGCCGATGTTAGAACCAAATATTCACAAACAGGATTTGCTACTTATGAACATACCCCTATAGCTGCTTGTGCTTTTTTGGTTGGTGACAAGCACTAGAAAAACCGCAAATTTTGTTGATTATTTTCTCGCAAAAACTAAGCTCAATATCGAGCAAATTAGTGGAGATTCACAGTCCAGATTTTCATTCCTATTGCAGGTTTGGCAGAATTATGTGTGCCAAGTTTCAAGTAACAACACTTGCACCACAGTGGGCCGTTTGACTCCCGCTATGTATTCCCAGATGATTAATGCAGCCAATGTGAGCTACGGTCTGTACCAATACGGTCCATTCCTCGTAGGGTTACTTGATTGCAGCTTTGTGCTCGAAACATTCACCGGCATAACCCAGGATCACTGTCCTGACTTGAAGCGATACAGTACGTGGGTCTACATTGGCTTGGCCGTGGTCTCAGCTGCAGTCATGCTTTCTTTGATCTTTCTGGGTAATCTATGCCAGGGAGAGGCGACACTGAAAATATACGAAACTCGTCAATGCTCAACATGGGGATCAGGATGGTTCTTTTGGAGTGAAAAGGCCATAAATGGAAATTTTGAAGTCTCTGTCTATAGGTTCGGTTTGTTCATTTACCTAGTTTTATGTACATGTTGAGTTTGAATATTTGGTGTTTTATTTGTAATGCATAGGGGTTTTATTTGAGATCATACAGTATAAAGATAATTTATTTATGTTTTTCCATTTTTCTTTTCTTCTCCGTCCCTATTCCATCTAATGGCCATGATTTTGTCGAAAACAAGAAGATGTATACCGGTTGGGCAAAATCTCAGAAATCCTAGTGGTATTGACCATAGACGCAATTGATGGGCGGGTGCAACGATGACTTCAAAAATTAAAGAGAGAAAGTGTGTTCGTTTTGAGAGAGAGAGAGGGGGCCAATTGCATATTAATGGATTGTTGGCCCAGTTTCACTTAACTTTTTTTAAAAGTTAAAACATTTGTCTTTATTTAAATTTTTTCGTATTTGTTAGTTTTGTACCAATTTTCTGTGAATTGTTAATTGGAAAAGTTAATTTTTTTATTTTTATTCAAATATTTTGAAAAATAACCATTTTTAAGCAAAACAAATTAAAGAATACTTATTCTAATTAATAAAACACTTATCTATTGGTGTATTGAACCAGTCCTCCTAGAGGTGAAGCTACATGAGGATAAATTTTTCTGTACCGGGTGGATACCACGTAGTGCCTGCTCGACATATTTGGGCAGTTTAAAAGTGTATTGAACGGCCCAAATTGAAACTTTCTCTCTCCTTTCATCTCACCACCCTCTCTCTTCTTTCTTTCTTCAAAATCGAGGTGTCCAAAATCGAGAGGGCTACCCAAAAATTACTTGGACACTAAGCAAACGGGCAAACCGCCTCACCAAAATTTCTATCATGCCCCAATTTATATGAACCATTAGATCAGGTTTTAGGTTAATTTGAGCTCTTGAATCAAAACCACATCTAAAGAGTGAGGTGGTTTTGCATTTTTTCAGGCAAAAAAAAGCCATTATACTTGCCATGAATATTGACTCTTCTTATTATATTTTATACCGATACTTATCACAAAATAAGATATACTTACCACAATTAAAAGTTGTACTTCAACATTTTTGGGTGTTTTCAAAATAATTTTAACAGGTGTAGGAAGTAACAGGAGAGAGAGAGAGAGAGAGAGAGAGGGGGGGGGGGGGGACTGGATCCAAGGGTTGCGATTGGAGGAGGGAGATCGAAGGGTTTAAAAAAAACGGGGGCATGATGCCCTAAGACTCCGTTCTAGAACATATTCTTAAAAAATAAATATTTATATCACATTTTAAACTTAAAAATAATATAAATAAAAAATATTTTATTTATTTATTTTGAACCATATAAAAGATCTCGATAAGATCTATCAAATAAAATCTATATTACTAAAAAAATTATTTACATAAATATATTAGCATAAATATATTATTTATGAGTTTAAAATTATCTTCTTAAATAATAAATCCTAATTTCCGGTTTCGAAACGGAGCCTAGTACTGCTTTGGGGCTTGGTACCCAGACGCCTCTCACCCAAGCAAGACGCCTCACACATCTCCCCTCCCTCTCTCTCTCTCTCTCTCTCTCTCTCTCTCTCTAAACCCTAGAAATGGCGAATACCCTTCCAGCGCTTCCAGCCTTTCTGGTTTCACGAATCATTGGATTCAAACCTGCTTCTTTCACGTCCATGTTCGTTGCTGCCGCCTTAACCGTCGCTCTCTCTCTCCTCGTCACTCCTTGGGCTGATCTGATGATTGTAAGTACTCTGTAGTTAGCATAGATTTGGTGAGGAAGGAGAAAGTGCTAGTCGAAAAACTATTTTCAACTATCATTTGGTTACTTTTCTCTCCGTTTCTCAACAAGATATCTAATTGTGTGATTTGGCAAGAAACTGTAATCCTTTCTTTTATTTTCTAAACAAATCCCTCTCTGTTCATGTCGGTGTGTGTTGTTTGATGTAATTTTCCTGCTAATTAGGTTTTCAATTTCGGTTCTACATTTATGTATCTGTTCATTTCTAAATATCGGTATGTGTTTGATGTGTTTATGTTTGTGTGTGTTCCACCCTTTGGGCTTGTTTCTCACCTCGTTGTATGTTTGTCTAAAGTAGTTTTTAATTAGAGTCTTTTTTATCACTTTCTTTCGGATAATTCTCTCTCAGTTTCTCTCTGTCTCAGTCTCATATTGGCAAGTGGCATCATATTTCTAATGATGTGAACACTAATCTACTCCCATACATATATTGAGGTCCATAACAACTACGTTGTTGGCTTTATGTGATGAATTATGTTCACTTTTTGTCATTTTCCTAAAATTACATCACATCAAATAATTAGGGCAGAACTCAATAGTTTATTAGAGTATGCTGGAATGAAAATGACCTTCTTCCCAATGGTCCATGAAGCTTCATTAGGAACCTTAACCCTCCACAAACTGCTCCTTGATGACATAGGTATGGATTCACCTAATCCAAAGAGTATCAGCTTTTAGACAAACAGCCCATAAATGTCTCAACATTAAGGCCTTATTCCAATCCTTTAGAAGCTTGAAGCCTAACCTCCCTTCACTTTTTGGAGTACAAGTAGACTTCCAAGCCACCTTAGCACCTGAGGTCTTAAGATCAGGCCCTGACCATAGAGAAGATCTGAGAAGCTTCTCCACAGCATTGATCACTTTCTGAGGCAAAATAAAGATGGAAGCCTCTGCATAGTAGAAAGGACATATTTGACCATCTGTTCTTCCCCCATAGGCCATAGAGCTTTTTATGAAAACATCCCTCAAACTATCACCAATTTTTCTACTTCGTCCTCAAACTATCTAAACCAGAAATTTCATCCCTCAAACTATCCAAAACCCTTTTATTTCGTCCTCAGACTAACTCCATCCATGTTTTTAACGGAAAAGGCAGCATGTGCCAAGAACGTGACAAGCACCTGGGGGCATAATGGTCATTCTAGACCCTCACAACCTTGTGGTGCCAAAATGTTTGGGTTTCCTTCCAATATCTGGTGTGTACATATACACATATAGTGCTAGAAAAAACAGAGTATTGATTGACTTCTCTTCCTCTTACCTCAAATTCTCTCACTCATCCTCTCATTCTCTCGCTCATCCTCTCTTCCCCATCCCCAGCCACGTGAAGACCCAGCCACAATCTTCATGTTCCTCTTCAAGCACCCACTATGAATACCCTGTTTTCTGTAAAATGTACAAGCACATTTACAATTGTAACTTGACAATAAAAGAATAGATAAGGTGAAAGAAAAATAAAACCAAAAATAAAAGTTCCTCAAAATGTGATTTTTATCATCCCAGTAATGTATTCGAGCACTCAGGTCATTATCTTTTTCTGTGAGTCCGTAACTTCTTTCCCAACAATAATGTATTCGAGCATTTTTTTTGCCTTCTCAACAACGTGTCCGTGTCCTAATTTTCTGAGAAATGATGTGTCCGCGTATCCGTTTTGTATCGTGTCCATATCCCGTATCTTTGTCCGTGCTTCTTAGATTTCTAGTGCAGCAACTAACAACTTCATTCCAAGTGCATATTCATACAAAATAATGTAAGTAATAGCTACAACAGTAACAAACACAGTCATTCCAGTAACAAACACAAAAACTGCTTTAAACATCTCTCAAACAAAACATGTTCATAACATACCACATTCATAACATAACAAAACAGGTCATAAACAGGTTGCAATATCTCTTAAAGGGCATTACCAAAATAAATCTTCAGTTCACAGTCAAAACAGACCAAACTGTGGGTCTCATAAACTACCAAGTGCATAACATACCACATTGACATTAGTTACAAAAACAGACCAGATTATGGTTTTGATAATCTACCTACGAATCACATATGCAACATGAATGGATCCCAAAACAAAAAGAAGCAAAACAGAGTTTCACTATGCTCCAATAGAAGTAATGTTGGTGTTGTCATCTGAAGTGGCATCCACAAGGGCTCTTCCTCTTCCTCTTCCTCATCCTCCTCCTCTTCCTCTTCCTCTTGTACTGGTGTTTTGAACTAGAGTTGCATCCACAAGGGCTTTGCATGTCTTGGTGTTGTGCCCTTCTTTCCCACATCTTCTGCATGACATTTTGACACCCCTTTTACTCAGCTTGATAGGATTCTTTGGAGGTTCATCTGGTTCCCTTCTCCTTGATTTCTTGGGCCTCCCAAGTTGCTCTGTAAACTCTGCAGGTAAGATTGGATCCTTACCAGACTTCTCCCACATATCAGGCCCATTAAGGGGGTGCATCATGTGCTGATAAGTAGCTTCAAAAGTGTGTTTATGGTACCATTCACTCACATAGTCCTCTGGTTGTAAACCCGATTGACCTATGACTGCTGTAGCATGCTGACAAGGTATTCCAGTGAGATCCCATCTTCTACAGGAGCATGTTCGTTGGTTCTAGATTGACAGTGTGTCGACCACCATGGATCCACCTTGCTTCAAACTCCCCATCCCCACATGGATATATGGTAAAATCACCATACATTTTCTTCAACTTCTCTATCTTTTTATGTATCTTTGGACCCAAATGATCTACCCATTTAGTTGCAAATTCTCTCTTTTCAACTAACCTCTTCATGAAGTAGGTTCTAAGTCTCTCCAACATGGTTAGTATAGGTTTGTCCCTAGCACACAATATGGCCTTGTTGAATGGTTCACAAAGATTGTTGAGTAAAATGTCACACTTGGGGGTGACAATAAAGTGTGACCTAGACCAATGGCAAGGGTTTCTATCTTCGTGAGACAACCATGTAAAGGCCTGTAGGTATTCTTTCTTTAGTTCTTCCATCAAGAATGTAAATTTTCCCACATAACTAGCCCTAGCTAAATTCCACATTTTATCATGTAAATCCTGACCTGGGAATCCAGCACTCTTGAAGTTGTTATGCAAATGCCTCACACAATGCCTATGCTCAATTGATGGTAGTAACTCCTTAATTGCATTCTCCAACCCCTGTGAAAGAGAATGAGAGTAGTTAAAAAAGAAATCCATTTTCAATGATGACTTATTCAATGATTATACCTTCTGCTTGTCTGAAATAATAGTCCAAGTAGGTTGATTCAGTATTTGAAGGTCAGGAATCAGATGTTGCAAAAACCAAGTCAAATGAAAGAGATTCAGGAAACATATTCATAATATACCTGCAAAAACCAAGTCCAAGTTTGTGTGTTCTCTTGCTCCACAATTGCGTAGGCCATAGGAAAAGTCTGGTCATTTGCATCTACACCCACAGTTGTTAGCAATTGACCAAGACAATGCCCCCCCTTTAAGTGAGTCCCATCGACTCCAATAATTGGTCTACAACCCTCCCTAAATCCTTTTTTCAATGCTGCCCAACAAATATAGAACCTTTGAAAAACATTGGTTGCAATTCCATCTTGGTCTGGTTTCAAACGAATATAAACACTAGTATCAGGATTGCTTCTCATTATCTCATTGCAATAATCCCATAATCTAGCATATTGATCCTCAATGGTACCTTGAATCTTCCTCAACACCTTTCCTCTTGCCCTATAGCATTGACTTTCAGAAACATCACATTGGAAATCATGTCTAACCTTTTCTTGAATATCCAAGGGTTTCATAGTAGGAGTGATCCTAATATCATCAAAATAAATTCTGGCCAACCAATTGCTATTCATCAACCTGTTATTCCAAATCCTACCGCAATTATGGTTTGGGTTGTATTTCTTGACATGTAGTGTTTTGTTTGCTACCCCTTTATCAGTAGCAGAAAGTTCCCATGGACAATCAATTTTTTCCTCATCATTTTCATAAGTCTTGCATTTAGCCCTCACTCTTGTTGTTTGATTTTTTAAGAATTTGATTTCTTTCCCATTCAAAATTGAGTGCTGCCTAATTGCCTTAGCCAACTGGTGCCTACTCCTGAATATCATACCATTTCCAAAGATAGGTTCTTCTCTCCCTTTGATTGCCTTAAAAACAAGTGCTTTATTCAATGAATTGTGTCACCATCTTCTTCATCCCAACTACGGAACCCATCATCAGAATTTGTGGAATCTCCTTCATCCTCATACACCATATCCTCCCCCTCAACAATATTGTAATACAGAGTTTGGGATGGAACCCTAGTATTGCTCAATCGAGTGCCAGCCCATTCTGTATTATCATCCACATTGTCTTCGTACAACCTATCATCTTCATCACTCAACTCATAATCACTGTCATTAAATTCATCGTAGTTTTTATCAGAATCTGAGTCATCTTCAACCTCAACTAAAGTGCCACTTAACCCCTCTATCGTATCTATATTTTCAATGGTAATCCCACTCTCCGGAAATGTCCCACAATCCCATTCCCAATTACCAACATTCACATCTAACAGATCATCAACAATGGAATTAGAGATCACAAGAAAAATCTCTACTACATTATCCTTAATCTGCCTTGCCATTTTCAAAACATCATTATCAGTCCGCATAAGTTTGAAACCTCCATCGAAGTGTGAACTAGGGACCTTGCAATAGAATTTTACTTCATCATTAATCCCTAACTTTCTACCAATTTCATTCAAATTAAGAAATGATACCTTATCCCTCTCCTCATAGTCACTGACTCACTGTAGCTTACTTGTCCACCCACATAGCAATTCTTACCCCCTTCAACAGTCAAATTACCCCCATGGTGGACCTTGATTGAAAAAAATTTGGTGTTGAAATCTGTAATAGAAAAACACACGTTTTATACAATAAAACATATTCCATGTGTTTAACTAAAGTGGGGAACCAACATTACACGTTTAAAAACACGCTTTTTATACTACAAATGCTGTAACAAAACTAATCAGAGCATATAATGGGAAAAGAAATTTAAAAATTACTTTACCCGTTCGGCTAAATAAGCCAAGTGGCTTATTTTTTTTGTCCTTATTATTGTCAATTTTTTGGGGGATTATTGCATCCTCACGACAAGAGGAATCTAAAAAGTAAAAAATTTTGATCGAAATGCAATTTTTTTTTGAATAAAGATGAAAAAATTGGCTTATTTTCGTCTTTATTAAAAAAATAGATTTCGGTCAAAAAAATTTACTTTTTTAGATTCCTCTTGTCGTGAGAATGCAATAATCCCCCAAAAAAATTGACAATAAACCAAGTGATACGAAAAAAAAATTTGAATAAGGACAAAATAATAAGCCACTTGGCTTATTTAGCCAAACGGTCGGGGGACCAGATCACAAATTCACAACAAAGGTGGGGGACCATCATGGCTGATTTGGGACGACACAAACTGATTAAAAAACTCGACACAAATGGCTGATTTGGGACCACAAATTGATTAAAAAAAACCGAACATGCGTGAGACTTAAATCCTCAATCAGAGCACATATTTTCATACTTATACAGAAACGGACTCACAGAAAACTAATTTAGTAAACCCATGCAACAAAACCCTAGAGTTTTTATCAGTTGGGAATAGACAACTTACATTTGGGGACAAGGCCATTTCCTTCCCTCCTCAGCCGGTCGTCCATTGCCAGAAAAATCCACACCGAAGTGCAGACAAAATCCTCTTTGTGCTATTCAATATGCCTCTGCTCTGGATTGGAAGAAGGAAAGAAGAGAGAACGTGAGGTGGGTTTCTCTTTTGCGTGTAATGTCGAGTATGAGAAATAGAAGACAGAAAGAATAGGGTTTTGTCGGATGGTGGGAGTAATAGTCGTGAAATTCCATTTCTGCCCTTCAAAAATGTCACATGGTTGGCACATGCTCCCTTTTCCGTTAAAAAGATGGATGGGGTTAGTCTGAGGACAAAATAGAAGGGTTTTGAATAGTTTGAGGGATAAAATTGATGGTTTAGATAGTTTGAGGATGAATTAGAAAAATTGGTGATAGTTTGAGGGATATTTTCATAAAAAACTCTAGGCCATAGGACAAAGTTTTATTAGACTAGGATTTTATCTGTCCCTATATCTTCTCTTGAAGGTGAGCACAATCAGTAGCTTCTCGATACTTGAGAAGCATCAGCCTTCTGAGCTAAATGGGAGCCCAACAGGCCCTAATAGTAACCAAGAATTTCTTCCTTAACCTCAATAGGATCAGTCAAATGAGTACCAGAATCAGTAGTCAAACTAAGAATTTTAACAATGAGCCTTCACTTTCAAGTGGAAAAATCTGGTAATCTGATCCCCTAAAGCCAACCATTGAACTCTAGAATTTTGCTCCATATTAGAGTAAAACCTCACTCCTACCCACCTTCCATTTCTCCCTCCATTTTGGAGGATTGTCTTTCACCCTCCAAATATGGAGGATCACCTCCATTTCACTATTCACACTTTCCAAATTCCTCTTTTGTACTCGTGATTTGTTTGTTACAAATTTAAATACCTAGCATGTCTCTTGTACATTTCATTGTAGATTTGAAAAATACCTTTAACTTTTACTATGTGCGTCTATAAATTTGGTGTCATTGAATAGACAACGACGATATCTTTTAAATGATATTAATATTGAACATGTTTAAAATTATGTTTATGAATTTATTGCGATGATTTAGCCAATTTGTTTGAGTTTGTATAGAATTAAAGCAAGAAATAAGGGTGGTAGGGGGCTCTGTTCCAAAAAAAAAAAAAAGAAGAAAAAAAAGGCTGGTAAAGAATAACTGGGCATACATGTTTTTGAAGAAATAGTTCCGTCCAAATTCTTGGAGGAACTGAGAAGTTAACTTTGGTGGGAAATGTTTTTAGTGGACATCTAATTTGTTGGAGGTAAATTAGAGGAAAGTTTGGAGATTAATTTTGGAGGGAAACTTTTAGAGATGAAATAGAGATGTGTGGGTTGGAGCTCATATGAATAGTGAAATCCTTCAAATTCACTTTTTGGATATAAAATTATATTTTGATCCTCCAAAATGGAGGAATGGAGATTGGTGGATGTAAAATTATATTTTGATGTGTGGGTTTTTGTTTGACTTTTGGGTCTAGGCCTTGTGAACTTTAATTTAGTTAAACAAATAACCCAATGGCCCATTTAACAAATAACTTGATGGCCCATTTAACATCTCGTCGGGCTTCTTTTCTTCTTTTTTTTTTGGTCCTTCAATCTGGTATCAACCATCATTGTTTTCATAGTTGATAGGATTCTTATTTAGTTTCCTTATTTGTTTTACTTTATCTCTATATATGCATGATTATAGGTATAAGTACTGGAGTTTGGGTTAATATGTCGGTCAATAATGTCATTTAGTACTTTGATTGCGTTTCTTTTTTGGTATTAAGTCTATAAAAGAACTATGTAGATGTGTACGGCTTATTAAGAAAGAATAATATGAGGCTTTTGAGGTTTAGATCCTAAGTGATCTAGTTGGAGGTCTCATCCCCTCGTAATGGTCAATTTCTCCCCCATTCTCCCCTTTTCTTTTCTTTTCTTTTTTGAAAGTGATCCTATCAATAGTTTTTCCATTGGTCTTCTTTCGCTGAATCATATTGTGTCCGAAAATAAATGGACGAATTTGGTGCAAATCCCACACCCAGATCATGTCGTGTTGACATGGATACTTGGCCAAAATTGAGGATCCGTGTATCATTATATTTATACGCACACAAACATACTACGTCAATTTGCTTGTTCTGGCCTTCTAGGTTTTTGTGTACTGGGCTAAGTAGTTTTTGTTAGTTTATCAATTTATGGTTTCATATTGTTTTATAATCCTGGATAACATATTGTTCGCATGATTTGCTTAGGTCCACCAAGTTCCAGAAGGCCACATAGGCGTTTATTGGAGAGGAGGTGCACTTTTGAACACCACCACACACCCAGGTTTGGTCCTTGAGATTGACATTTCATCCTTACTCAATTTGTTTTTATTGCTTAATTTTTTTGAAAAATTTGTGTAGGTTTGCGTCTAAAATTTCCTTTACTTACCCACTTCGAGGCCGTGCGAGTTACTATGCAAACAAATTGGGTACTTGTTAATCTTTTTATATCTTTTCAAAGATAAAGGATGGCCTATTTCCAAATTGATTTGTGTGCTCCACTTGCTGAAACTGTGTTGTTATGCAATGTAGGTGGAGGACATCCCTTGCGGTACAAAAGGGGGTGTTATTGTCATATTCGATAAAATTGAGGTAAGACTTATATGTTGCTGTATGAGCTTGAAAACCTCAACTATTTTTCTTAAATTTTGCAATTTTTAAGATGTAAAAATACATGTGTCTATATGCTATTGATTGATCTTTAATAGGTATGAGAATTTGAAATTTTCTTAAATCAAATCCCTTCTAAGATACATATAAAGAAGGTGACGGGAATCTAAAGTTAAAAATTCGTATTAAAAGGGTCGTGTCCATAATGTAGAATCTAAATATGTATTGCCTAAAATCCTATTTGATAACTATAAGGTAAAGGACACACATTAACATAAATGGGCAAAGCTATTAAACTGGATAAAGCTATTGTATGTTCCATTTTAGATGTGTCGTGTGTGTTGTGTTGTTTACTTAAATGGATAAAGCTATTAAACCACAGTTTCAAATAACATATCTATTTTGTTTTTGATGACGGAGGAACAACCCTACAGTTAGGCCCTTTGGACTCGACTGCACAACCCAAACTTCTCGGGGAACCAGCGCAACAACACACCGCCACGGCCCCCCACGTAAATCAGGGTATTCACCCAGCGGAAAATCGAACCCCGGACCTTGATTACTCCCAAAGCTTGGCATCCACCCGAACCCCATCGAATCTTCCACACATGCCGTCATGATGTTCACATATATGAGAAGTTATTAGCTATGTCTACTATTTCCATTAGCAACCAATAGTGAATGTGATCAAGTGTGAATGGAGTTTTTCTCCAGGCCATCGAGTAAGCTCTTTTCTGTCCTTTTTTTAATACATAATTATTTACTCTCTGAACTCCTCAGTTATAAGCTAAGATTTTGAGTCATTTTGGTTTGTCAAAGAATAAGGTTTTTTTTTTTTTTTTGGTTGTGGTTATGATTAATTAGGTTTTTGAAAGTGAACATTATAATATGCTCACGTTGTATGTGATTGTGAACCTGCTCCATGACCAATACGGCGATAAAATCGACATTGTTGACAACCATAGCTAAGATTCAAAGGTTCCAATGGTGCAATGTTTCTCTATCTCTCAAAGTTTGTCTATTGGTCAATAAGGCAAAGGAATTTTTCGTCTCACCAAAGTTTCAAAGGAGTATCAATCTTGTTCTTTTCTTTTTGGTATTAAAAGAGTATGATTGGATGAAGCCTTTTGAACATTGTCAATGTAATTTTTCGATTATTCAGTCTGGGCTTTTATATTTTTTTGTGCTTTTCATTGAAATATCAAATGGATTTCAATCACTTCAAAGTTATACTTCACATAGCTACTTTTGAATCTACATCAAATGAGACCCATGAGTTTGATATGAAACCTTTATATGTAGGTTGTGGTTATGGTTACTGCCTCTTGATTTAAATTGTTGATATATTATTTTGTCATTAGGGGACAACACTAAAATTGCACTCCCTCTGTCATGATTTGTTTGTCCAATTTCCGGTTTCCAACTTATTAAGGAAACTAAATTTGTTCCATTGATTTGGAACAAATTTCTTGTTTAAATGCTTCTCCAGGTTGTTCACCGCCTTCACAAGGACTTCGTCATTGAGACGCTGCGCAACTATGGTTTGGAGTACGATAGCCGATGGATTCTTGACAAAATTCATCGTGAGGTCAATGAGTTTTGCACCTCTCATTCCCTTCAGCAAGTGTATGTTGACCTGTTTGATCAGGTAAGATATGATGAATGTGTATACTAGTAGCACGTTGGTCAATTAATTTGATTCCAACACATCAAATATTCTTTTGCAAATTATTATCCAATTGGAAAGTGATAGATTCTTACATAGTGATTGTCGTACATTTTTTTTGTTTTCAGATTGATGATGAGCTGAAAGATGCTCTACAAGCTGATTGCACACAGTATGCTCCTGGCATAGAAATTATCAGTGTGCGTGTTACAAAACCTACCATCCCTGAGAGGATAAGATGGAGATTTGAGGATATGGAGTTGCAACGTACTGAACTCTCTCAGGTTTGTCTACTACCAATTTCATCATGTATCTCCAAGAAAATTCCAAATATAAGTTTCTCAAGTCAATGGAAAATTAAGTTAATTTTTCGATAACATTGTTCCGAGGGTACATGGGCTGTTGCAGTTGTATTCAACAGGTTTAAATATTTTTAAAAAAATTCCTAATAACACTACTCTATGTCCTATTAAATAGGAGCTCAAGAGAGTTGGCTCAGGGGTCTTTGATATGTCAGGTCATGCAGGGCAGGGGTTGACGGGGAGAGACGGTTGTACTCTGGGTGGTTCTAGGTTCTGTTCATGTTTAGTATCTTAAAACGTAAGACTCAAGGTTGTAACATGTCTGTAGTCATCATTAAGATACCTGGAAAATGAAGTAACTGATGTCTGATTGAATCAAAGTATTATCAGCTTCAACAAGCACAGGGTTTATGGTCTTTAGGAATAGAGCAAGTACATGACAGATTTGCGTAAATTCTTTGTGCATCCATGTCAAGATTTCCTGTATATCAACCAGTCTTTTAACTTTCAAGCCGAACTGTCTAGAAGTTTGCATTTGTTTTATACAAACAAAGTAGGGATCAACTAATGAATGCATGGATGTGGTGGGCCAAAATTCTGCAGTTCCCATTGGAATGGGTGACAAAAGCCACTTTGCCGCCCACGGTTAAATCACCATTCTAGACTCTGCATGTGCTGCTCTAGTGTTGGGTTGGACAGTGTCTCTTTGTAATTGCTTGATGTTGAGTAGGTGGAGCAAGGTAGGGATGACAATTCACCCCGAACCGATAAGTACCCGAACCATAACCGATTTTTTCCCCACGGGTACGGGTATGGTGGAGGCCATGAGATACCCGATCGGGTTTGGTTCAGTTGTGGTTTGCCTGATACCTGAACCAAACCGAAAACTTGAAATTACAGAATTACCCCTCCATATGTACATATAACATGATTTCATTTTGGGGTTCGGTCTCCACATTCCACATATCATAAACTATGGCTTGAACTGAGAAGAGAGGCGACTCAGGCGAGCCATCAATCAATTCTGCTCTCTCTCTCTTCCTCTCTCATTGCCGTCGACTCAGTTCAGGACCCCAATCGACGAGAATTACTCTCACGGGCGTCGGCCCTTCAACTACACTGCCACTGACCACCACAAATTACATGCTGTCAGCCCTTCAACTACACCGCCGCTGACCACAAACTACATCCAAATTACAGCCATCGATCAAATCAGGTCCTTATTTGTTGAAGACCTTCATCTTCCACTTTTATGTCTGAATCCAGAAGCACATCCACGTTTCTTCTCTCAATTATCTGCATGCATGTGTCATTTATGAAAAGTAGGGTTTTTAATGCAGTGGATCTGTATGGTGGCCATTGATTTGCTCTGTTCGTCTGTTTTTTGTTGAAAAAAAGATTGGGGAAAATTTGTTTCTAATTCGGTTATCCGTTTGGTTCGGGGATTTCCCGAACCCCGTTTGGTTCGGGTATGAGATAGATCTCCTCCCCCAATTCAGTTTCGGCTTTCGGTTATTTGACCTGTGTCGCTGTATTAGGTTTTCCAGTCGAACGTGTAGTGTGCATTACTGTTTGGTGCATTGCTAGTCTCGTTAACATTTTGCTGAGTACTGGCTTACTTTTTTGTTAGCAGGATGGGCGTGATACAGATGATCAGAAACAGAGCACTGCAGATTTGACAGTACTTGTAAGCACAACTCTAATGAATGAATAAGAAGATTATGTTTCTTGCTACCTTTTTCTCTGGCACGTAAGAAGCCCGTTAGATCTTTATGACATGAATCCAAATATATTTCTTGCTACCTTTTTCTCATAATAACAACTAGACTAGAGTACCCGAGTAGCTCACTATGGCAATTAGAATGGTGTAGTGAAGCCATTGCTTCTTGATGCTCGCTCAAGACCAGTTAGTGGATAACCGAGCCCAGCTTGGTTAATATTTTGGGAGAACTTTTTTTTTCCACTTTTTATAATAGTCGTGTATTTTATTTTTAGCTTCCACCTCTTTGGTACTGTATGCATATGATTGAAATACATTATCCTTGGTACTCAACCGAAATTTCATTTTTGTTTTTCAGGTGCAGAATCTTGTACAGATGGTGAGTCCATTTTCAAGTTTTTTGGATTTGGAAATGCTTCTGTTTTGGGAACTGAGTTTCTTTGTTGATAAATCTTGAATTATGCAGCAATCGAGGTTCCAGATGATGTCTGACTCCGTCATTACAAAAAATATCCTTTCATTTTTCTTCATGCTAATTGCATTATTGCACTCAACTTAGCTCATTTCTTTCTTTCTTTTCCATGCATTCATTACTGAATAGTTCTTCTGTAGATTTTAATCCAATTATTCTGGGGGATTTGTAAGATCCCTTGTATTTGAGGTTTCCCCTTGCTTTGGGGGCAAATGGAGGGCTTTGTTTCCTGCTGTAGATTATCATTTCGGTGAAATGTTTCTCTCTCTCTCTCTCTCTCTCTCTCTCTCTCTCTCTCTCTCAGAGGGTAGTTATTTGTTTCTTTGACTCTGATGCACTTGGTGAGATGGGCAGCCTGATAGATAGATTGGAGCAGAGCATCAGTGATTTGAGGGCCGAGATGGGGCAAAAGGGTTCTCCTCCTTCTGCTGCTCCAAATCCGAAAGAAGAACCGAAGGAGGAAAGTGATTTAAGGGTTGAGAAATAGGTAAACTGTTTTTGGGATGTGATTGTATTGCTAATTTCTTTTGCAAATGCTTGTACTTTTTTGAGGCCGATCCAAATGAGTTCTGAAATACAAATTGTGTGACAACTCAATTTCACCTGGCCTAGATGAGATTGGTGGGACAGTCTCAAGTGTTTTACATATTCTCTTTCTCATGTCTAAACAGGGAACTGTCCTACATACATTATTGTATTCATCTATCCAGCATGTGAAAATGATGGACATTATTTCCAATAATGTTATTGATAATTTGATAGAACTGTCAAAAACGTGAAAAGACATGTTTATGTCTATAGTTGATTCCACACCACCAAAAGTAGGGGAAACTCGCAATCAGGATTTTGTGACTAAAATTTCATCTAACTCCTAGAGTTAGAAGTGGTTTGTAAAGGGGGGGTATGTAGATCCCTGTACTAATGTGGTCAGTCTCCTTTGTTTCTTATTGCAAAATTTTCTTCGAAATCTGGTTCTGAGTGATGCCTATTCTCATATCTCTATAATCTTTGTTTGTGGTTTGGCTTTACGGTTATTTTTCAGCACAATACTCTTGTTCCTTAGCTGGTTTGGTGTGTCAATTAGTTTACAGTTTCCTACTGCATCTCAGATGTGTTTCTATCTTCTTCTTCAGGGAGATGCCAACGGTGCTCTAGATAGGTTGTGGTAGAAGAAGAAAGAAGTTGTCCGGCAGCAGTAGAAAGAGAGATTCTGGGTATTCTGTGGACTCCAATTTTGCTGTAGGTGTATAGATGTTGCCATGTAATGGTTACTGTGAAACCCCTTTGGTTTTCTTCTATCTGTGGCTGTGATGTGTGCAGCAGCTGTCATGTTAAATTTCAAGCTGGCTTCATCATATGGTTTTTTGGCTTAATACTTTGCACTAATTCTGTTACTGTTCAAAACGTGGAATGCTAAGTACACTTATTTGAAAATTGATGCAAATATTTGTTCTCAATGATCAACATTTTCATTACGCTTGCTACTCGTTCGAGTTATTTCATCTAGATATTTTTCTGTTCTCTCCTCTGGGTGACACCAGAATACAATTTTGTAGCTGAGGTTTACTGTTTTTTGACATGAACATGAAAGTGATGTGACCTGATAACCCTTGGATATTTTCTTTGGCATATACTGCCGAAAATAAACAAAGTTAGATAGCATGGGGAGACTTCTGACACGAATCCGTCATATAACATGAAGTTGATACTGAGATTTGTGGTTTGAATTCTAGCTGTGTATACCCCGAATCACCTATCAACTTGACCAACTACGACAATGCATACTAGGATGAGGAGGCCAAGCCCAACGGCTCTCTCTCTGTAGTCTTCTCCATCTCTTCCTCAACCCCCTTCCCCTCCCCCTCCTCCTCCTCCTCTCTTCCCCAACCCCATCCTGCTACCCCATCTATTCTTCCCTTCATTTCCATCCTACATCTATCAAGTTCGTCACCATTTTCTCATATTTGTTTTTGGAGATATCGTGATGCCACTACCACATTTTGTGTACGTTGGGCAACCATCTTTGTTCAAGAAGAATCCGGTCTATTGCCAAGGTGTATGCTACAACCTTTTTCTTCAAAAATGGATGTTGATTGGTCGAGTTATGATGGTTAAAAAATTTTTTTTTGGACAATCGTAAGAGCCTACTCTAGGGGGAAGGGGAATGGGCATTACACTAGAAGGGCCCTTTATGGGGCTTGAACCATAACCGCCTCTAAGGTAGGCTATAGACACATTTTTTCCCTTCGTTTGGTCCATGTTCTCCCCCACGGAGGTTTTTCAATGCCTGCTATTATATTGGTGATATTGTATGTTAGAGCTCATGCCTTTTCAATAAATAAATAACACTCTCGGAATGCATATATAACAAACCCATTGGAGCTATCTATGGTGATAATTATTTAAGGACGTTGTCAACATGAATTTGCAAATTATGTACTATATCACCATCTCTCTCTCACTCTCTCTTCAAAACGGATGGTCACAACTGTGTAGCAAGTTTGGTTGACATCTACTACTAACTAAAGTTCATCCCAAAGAAGAAACATGGCCCCTTTTATGTTACTGAAGTACCAAAAAAATTACCGCTTGATCAAGATATGTCTTAAAAAAAGAAGCAATGAGAAATTTCAAAGCTCTAATTTTAGCAAGACAAGCATAATATGATTTTTGGAAAACGTTTGAATTTCTTTTACAAATCGATTCAGAGAACTGACTTTCTTGTAAGTATCCATTTTGCTCCTCTAATTGGTGTATGCTTGTTTCACAATCTCAGCCATCAAAAGTAACAAATGATGATGTGTTGCAATGTAAGAGATGGACTGTCGTTAGGATTGGAAAGGATCTAAGTCCTACAAATAATTTAGTTTTTTCAATCAGCAAAAGCAATTTTTTATTTTTATTTTTATTTTTTTGTGTAAATATTTTCATTAGAACCAATCCAAAAGAAAACAAGAGTTTGGGAAACCCCAACTACAAACAACCTACCACAACAAGAACCACCAACTCATCACACACTCCTAGAGCCACAAGCTCATCCCACAACTATCAAAACATAAAACAATGATCAGACAAAGCAAACCAAAATTAGCTATCAAACAAGTACCAAACACACGAACACCAATCATCCACAGACCAAAAACTTCTGGGAAAAACTCCCGGAGAGATCATCTCATGAGATGTACAAGATTAATGACAAGTGGCACATTCAATGAAGAGCATCTCAACTATGTTGGCACTGTATAATCATCAGTCAGTATGCACCCAAAACCAGAACATAGGAAACCAACTAGCCAAGGATTTAATACAAAACAGAGAACAAAGGAAGGTCAACAAATACAATCCTTAACACCACACCCTCTACTTAAATCCCAAAATTAATGACAAGTGGCGCATTCACAAAGGCAATTCGCCACTATCCGCAATAACCACTTTGCTCCTTGACACCCCACTTGTTGTCCCCTCAGCGTCAATCTTAAAGACTACCTCCATTCCAAAAAGTACTTTACCAAACACGACATGTTGCCCATCCAACCTATGCAGAAATATAACCAAAGTCAATGCAAGAGTGAACTCTCTCCCATGCTCAAATACCAGTAAAAGCATCATATTGATCAACTAGTTGTGCGATCTGAAAATTCATGATGTGCTTAAATAAGTTATACACTCGGTACTTCGCAATGCCAAACTCCCATTTTCGACAAGTTAACCCTATATATGACCATACTGTGTATCTGGCTTACTTCTAAAAGCTAATAGTAAGAAACACCAAACCACCCCACATGCACAAAAGGTGAATGGTCCGTATTGCAACTCAATAAGCCCGCAGCTTCCTCATTGATTTCCCCATTAGGAGATGTTGGATCAGCCTGTTAAGCTAGGGTTCAAATAGAAGTCAATACTAGGTTTGAATCTCCTACGGCCCCCCTCTTTTGGATCTCTTTCGCGACACTCACACTTCACAATTGTTAATTGCTTCTCAAGGGAAAGAGAAGAGCTTTTAAGCAGGTCGATTCCATTCCCGAAGACTTGCCTGCATGCTTGGGTATCGACATATCGTAGACAACATGATAATGATTTGCATAAAGATTCTGTCAAATGGCTATTGACGGAATGAAGAATTCAGCATATAAAAGAAGCAAGCTTTCGAGGGGGAGAGAGTCGCAAGAAACAAAAGAAAATGATTATTGTTTTTTTAACTAGCACCCCATTTTTGGTATGCGGGTACTAAGAGTCCTCTCACTACCAACCAGCAGACATCATCTCTCGACCCACACCTACCCACCCCGGGGCACCATAGCATGTCGGGAATAAGGGGGTACATACTGGACGTAACCACTCCCCTAGTTGGGGGCTGTGCCGCGCCTTTCGATCGATACACCTATCCATATAACCAACCAACCGTTTTCTTCACTTATTGATTCCATGCTTGTCTGTTGGTTCTGGTTCTGTTGGACTTGATCGATCCTATAAAAGTAAGGAGAGTAAACTTAAAATCAGGCTACAATGGCATGTTTAGGAATTCTGTGGAAATGAAATCCTCCAATAGTGATCTTGTTCCCATAAATCCATATTTGTTATGGACGAAATCTGACGAAAGCCAACTCATTTGATCTAGGCAGCATTTTATGTTGTCCAAGATAATTTTGTGAATGGAAAATCTAAGCAGCATTTTATGCGTCTCCAAGATAATTTTGTGGATGGAAATAAGCAATGTTACTTGAATGCTTTCCTATTTTGCATTGGTATCAATTTTTCTTTTTGAAAAGTACTACATGTGCATGAACTTCTATGAAGCACCGACATGCTTAGGCCTGTTTAATTAGTTATACTAAAGTTTAAGTAGGGGACACATCTGAGACACACGTGAAATACGTGTGTCTCAAGTGAGATACGTGTGGGCTTATTTTGGGGGGTGAATTATAATGTACTTATCACTTGTGCCTTTTGATTTGTCTTTTTAATGGATCATCCATTAACTATGCAAAATTAGTGTAAGTTTTCATTTGTTTTAATAAACTAGTGTTAGCTTCCATTAGTTTTAGTTGTTTATGGATACAATATTCATATTAACAACTAAAATCATATAAATATATATAGATATTTATTGCCGTGTCACCCACCATGTCCGTGTCTCCATATTATTAGAATTGTAATGCCCCGTGTCTCTATCCGTGTTCGAATCCGTGTCTATGTCAGTGCTTCTCGGATGAACTTTTGTCATTAAATGCCATAGCCTATATACAAAATAACTCCATCCTAGCAGTCACTAGTAAAAATAGAAATACAAGGGGAATTGTAATTTTGATTGGCGAAAAAAAGGTTATACTTGAACGTGCAAGGAACTTTTAACAATCATGGGAGAATCAAAAGAGAGAAGAGCCCATCAACACTCAATAGAGCTAAGTGCCAACACCCTCAAGAGAATAAGCCCACTATCAAATTGTACAACATCCAAAGGAGACACCTTTCCCAATAATGCAGTGAAACATGACATGTTCTCCCTCTCAAACTAACTAAAACCAGTGCCACATCTAAACCATGCCTTTAATTCAAGACCAGTATCGAGTTACCTCAACAAGAGTGGAATAGTGAGGTTAAGAGAGAAAGTTAATAGAAAACAAACTCAAAAAGGGAAATCTGTATTATTGATTGAATGAATGAATGTTACAGAGAAGCAGAGTATTTACAGTATCTTCTAAGTTCTAACACTACACCACAACCTGGCTATTACAATTGAACACCTGGCAATAGTTCGTTAAACACTCACAAAATAACAAACCAAGGTTTAACTATTAACTCAACTTTGATTAACTATATAACTACAGCACTAGCTCTCTCAGTGGCACCATCCTCACTCTGTAATTCAGAATTTACACTTGACAATCCCTCAAACTCCATATGTAATTAAGTACCCAAATGTGTTTGCACACTCTCTTCTTCATAACATTGCTTTCTGCTTGCGACCTTACCTTATATTTTATAAGGTCTAACCCCAAGCGTAGGGATTAACCAGTCGTTTGCATGATAATCTCGGTAAGTTCGAGGTCGAACCACAGGAACCGGTTTTATGGAGTTAAAGACTCGACAGTCTATATGATTGTTAGCTGCAGGAAGCCAACTTTTGTTCAGTGATTTTGATGATTTTATCGATTTTCAACTTTAAACTATGAACGGTTCCAAATTTAAACACGAGACTCGGCCTAAGGCTTATACCATCCATAACCTAAATAATATAATAGTCTCGCCGATGTACGCGGACAAGTTTGACCGGAAGATATTTCGTTGAAAAAACTCGTTTTTATCTTAGAAGTGTTCGGTATGATCGAAGTGCTTACGGAGGTTTGTCGAACCCTCAAAAGGACATCAACCTAAGTATTATGCGTGCTAGACTAATCTGTCAATGCAAAAACAAAGATTTAACACTTTTGAGTTTCAATCAATTAGTTAAAAAGGAGACTTTGATCACAACAAAACATACATGGAATACGGGTGTGAGAATTATCGACCTAACTAGGCCATAGGAATATAGGTTGTTAATTCATTGACGATGAATTAAACAACATATTACCAGAGAGTACACTAGACATGATTTTTAACAAAAGTGATTAAAAAGATCAATTCTAGCGCGAACCATAGAGACAAGAACGGCAGGGCTGGCCAAAGACCCCCATACCCGATACCAATACGGAATTCACTACTAAGAACTAAACTTAGATTCGGGTGTGGTGCGAGAAACAGCCAGTAAGTTTGAGAGAACACACGACCGAACCTCAATCTTTACCGGTTTTACTAGAAATTAACTAAGAGATTATCAACAATAATGTGAAATTGAACTCCAAATCAATATTTCAAAACTACAAAGTTATTATAAATTACGAGAATTCAAATTTTAATTAAGAGGAAAATTACAAAACACAATTACCTTAGTGAAGAAGATCTAAGGAGAAAATTCCAAAAGAACAAAGGACTAGCTTCCAAATGGAGAAAGAACAAATTGGGGCTTTCAGAGAGTGGAAGACTGGGAAAAGTGATATTTTCGTGGCTTTTAGCATTTTATAGCGTCCCCAATTATTCCCAATAACAGAGAAAGGAAAATTTAAAATTGTGCTATGAAGCCAATGGGTACCGGTGTTGGTCTTTGTTGTACCTGTACCCAAAATTTTGGGTCAAGTTTGAACCACGAAGCAAATGGGTACCGGTATTGGATGCCTTTTTTTTTTTTTTTTTTTTCCATTTTTTGCTTTTTGATTCTCTTGCTCCTTTTGTGCTTCCAACCTTCCCTGGACATCTTGTAAAAATTGTTTGAGGCTCGGGAAGGTTATTTCTTGGTACCTCAGATACTTGGATACACCCGGGAGTTAGCCATCACTCACAGGATCACCTTATTCACAAGATTACTTTAAAACACTAATAAAATACCTTATGCACACTATCAATTCAATATACAAACTTAATGCAACGATTACAACAATAAATCTTACAATATGTCTATCACTTTTCCTCATAGCATTGAAGGCACCTTCCTAAATAAGGATAATCCACTACATCCATGAGAAATAATTAGAAACAGATGTTCCAAATGTTTAATAACAAGTCACAAAAGGGCTTACTATTAGGTCTTGACAGAGCGTTGTCATGACATAAATTTTAGATTATATGTGCACATCAAATAACGGAGGCGTATATACCAGTAGGTTTGCGGCCAATCTCCACATCAAAGTAAACTTTTTGATTGACTTCTTCGATTTTGTCCACAGATTTATTTTCTTACAAACCAGATGAATTTAAAATTAAACGCATAACAACATCAACCAACTCCAGAATTCATCACTAACCTAACACCAGTAAGATGAACCACGTATGTATTAATCTCTCTTTCTCTCAACAGCCGCCCCCCCCCCCCCCCCCAGTGTGCAATTTATGAGTTTAGAAAAGTGGAAGGTGACCTGTGATTCTGATAAGAATCCAGCCTCATACAAACGAGTCTGGAAACAAAACAAATCAACAGAGAGTATGACACTTGTAGACGGGGCCGTAGCCACCTTCCCCAATTTTGCGTGATTCAGCAAAAAAATCTGTTGCTACTTCAACCTCGTCAATAGTGTATTTCCTGTACCTAATAACCACATCATTCGTGGCAAGTGTATCTGATTCCATGGTTATATTCCCTCTGCTTCCCCCAAGATCTTCATTTCAATATTTATTCTCCACTGTGCTTCGTGTTTGGCAATCCTCTGAGCTGCTTCAGCTGCCTCCATGGCCGCTCTGCATTTAGCTTTTTCCTTCTCTGCACTTGCCCTTGCAGCTTCCTCTGCAGGTCTGGCCTGAGTGGCCTCTTCTTCAACTCGCCACCGATGGAGCCCCACTGCCTGTATGATTTAGTAGTCATTAAATTGAAAACTATAGTTAAAGTTTTCAGGAGAAAAAGGAAATGTATGTTTTATGATCCAAGTTGTGACTTATTTTAGTACTACCTTCTGTTTTGCTGTTAGGGCTTCTTTGCAGGCCGTACTGTACATGTCCATTGTTTGTTTCAGCCCTAGCTTTAGCTGCCTCATTTCAGCTTCCACACCATCCTGCATGCAGGGTTGCCAACAAACAACCGAGGTCAGGAAATCATCGGAAGAATCAGTTATACTACTACTCTACAAGAGAAGTTAGATAAAAAAAAGGAAAACTCCATTCTATACCTGCAGGCCTTGAGATGAACATGAACTTCTTCCAATACTGTCGCCTGAGGAGGATGAAAATTCATGTGGAGTGTCAGTGTCAGTCCACTAGGCTCCACCTAAGGCCCTTGGCCCAAGGCTGCGTTCTAGGCTAGTTTGCATGCGAGATGTTCGGGCTTCAGCTGATTCCATATTACGAGGATCATATAGGGAACTAAGTACTAACAGACCCGCGGTCTTCAGTGCTTGACCTGCCAGAGCTGCTAACAAAGGATATATCAATCTCTGATTGTGAGAGCTCTCCCCAACACCTTCCACTGAACCCGCACAGACAGGGTAAGCAATCCTTTTCATTAAAGCAACACAACTCTCTCTCTCTCTCAACTGCTGAAACACATCAGTTCGAGTATGCCATCAGTTCGAAGCCTTTAGAAATTTTACTCATGTTTATTTCAAGTAGGGGAAAAAAGTTCAAAATTTTGAGTATGTTTCTGGATATGATTGGTTTATACATTGAAAGTGAGATTGCCAATGATAATAGTCAATAATCAGTATCTCGGCCATATTTACAGTATCTTCCAGAATCCAACCCCACACCGATCCAATAGAAACAAAGTGTTTTTAAGTTGCATGTTGAAATTTATTTATGTGGCTCATATGCCACATCAATCCTAATTATATTTTGTAGTATTTATGTTCATAACTAAAATATGGGTATTATATTTAAATGACATATTGCCTAAATAGTTGGTGACTATTCGTGAAAAGGTTTGGTGTCTATTCATGAATAGATATGGTGACTATTCATGAATGGATTTAGTGACCATTCATGTGTAAGGTTGCGACTATTAATCAATAGGTGCCTATTACTTCTTTGATGGAAGGAAGTATAAAGGGTTGTGTCCTTTGGGAAAGAGTCCCGATCTATCTATATATATAAAGGCCCATGATTACCATCAAGTTACATGGTTGAAGAACATTTATATAGATTAGATTGGAAATCCTACCCATTGCTCTCCGAAATCAATTAGTGGGAGTTTGTACTGATGGAGTATATTGATTCGAGTTCGAAACGATTTTCGGGTTTCTTAAGACTTAAACACTATGGCAGAAGGTAAGTAATTTTCCGCTGCGTATATTTGATTCTCCCATTTAGGTTTATCATTTGGTATCAGAGCCAACCTTCATGTCATTTTGTTT
>BPLS01000619.1:1243395-1279000 GCA_019656275.1 Rhododendron kiyosumense
GGATCCAATTGGAAAATCATGGCAAAGATGGAGCCGGCAGGAAATTGAGTTTCATGGCTCCTTTACTCCGGTCCTTGACTATAGGTGAATGCTGGTTTTATTTGGTTTTCATAATGGGTCTTGCTAATCACCGCCGTGGTCCGTAGATAATAAGCAGATAATGCCAAACAAATTAGTGATTTCAATACACACGCACATATATCTATACAAATTTTTTGGATATCGATACACTTATTGCAAATGAACGGTGGCTGCATTTTTCTCCAATGTTTTATCATGCTTTTGGTTTTGGTTTTGGTTTTGGTTGAGGTTTTTATCTTTTCTAATGTTAGGTACACAACCACTAATCACAACTTCAACTTCAATCACAATCCTCTAACATGCATATAGCCCCGACCGGTGTAAAGCCCATATTCTTGTGTTGCGGTTGGTAGTTGTGCAAGCAGCACTGCTGTTTTCCCTCTTCATTCTGATTGGAGATTGTATGTAAGGGTCATCATTTAGCCCGAAGGCCAGCGACCCGTCCAAAGCCCGCCCGGCCTGAGCCCGTAAAACGGGCGGGCTAGCCCGTCCCGTAGTTTGTAATGGGCGGGCTCAGGCCTATGAATTTTTACTCTGCACGCCCGTAGGCCCGGCCCGCGAGCCCACCCGTGGTACCCGTCCAAAAGCCCGCCAACGGGCCCGCCTATTAGCCCAAAATCCCACAAAACCCTTTCTTTTTTCCCTTAGTTTAGTTTTGCTCAAGGAAATTTAAGCCCGCCCATTGGCCCGCCCGGTTTTTTGGCCCGCCGGCCCACCAATTGGGCTAGCCTGTAGGCCGGGCTTGGGTTTCAATTTATGATAGGTGGCTCGGCCCGCCAAAAAGAAAAAGTCCGATAGGTCCGACCCGTAGGCGGACTTGGATAGCGACTTGGTGGACTGGACTGGCTCTGCCCGACCCAAATGATGACCCTTAATTGTATGATTATTGACAAAAGAAATGAGTAGCCCAAGAGGAGACATCAATTCATCAAAGCCCTAATCAATCAATCAAGTAAAACAAGAGAGAGAGAATAAAAGTACCTTTTTTGGAGGAGTCGTCTGCTTCCTCCGCCACAGGAGCCAATGGGACGTCACGCGCAATTTCTTTGCGAACAATTTTGGAATCCGCACACAACGTACGGACGCCACAACTAGGGGTGAGCATGGTCCAGTTTGGTTCGGTTTTATAATAAACCAAGAACCAAACCAATACCTACGGATTATAAATTTTGAGAACTAAACCAACCCACAAAACGCATAGAACCAAACCAATCCAATCCATTAGACAACGGTTCGGTTTCGGTTTTAATCACTGTTTGCTTTGAACTAAGCTATTATCTCCAAAAAAAAATATTTGAAGTACTTAAAATTACGAAGATAAATTAAAAAAACTCATATTAAAATCAATTTCATTCCACAGTTGACATCTAACAAGAAAAGAAAAAAGAAAAAAGTTAGGATCAAATAAAATATTGTTGATCTGAAAAAAAAAATAACAACATAAAAAATCAAAACAAGAACAGGATTTGTTTTCCCTTACATTCACGAAAACCATGCAGATTGCAGAGAGACCTATAGGTAAAGAAGATAGATGGCTTATTGTGGCTAGGCAAGAGATGGATGCTACGTTAGTACATTAGGTTTATATAGTATAGGAATAGGTTTTCTTATATCGAAAGTTAGGATAATAAGTCTTGGTAATGGTAGTAGAGGAATTATAGAAATAAGAATTGAAAAACTAAATATTTGTGGATTTAATAAATCAATAAATTAGGAAAGTAGGCTTCCATATTTATTTGGTGAATCATAATTAAAATATATATGGCTATACATATTATATATATATTATACGGTTCGGGTCGGTTTGAAACCATAACCGTGAACATGAATCCACAAACCAAACCATATAATGCGGTTTCGAATTTTTTTAAACCATGACGAAACCATACTACTAAAAAACCGAACCAAATCTTTCGATTTGGATTGGTTTGGACTAGATTCATGGTTTGACGGATATTTTGCTCACCCCTAGCCACAACCATTCACACAACATGCTGACGTCATCAAAACGACGTCGTTTTGATATAATAAAAATAAAAAATAAAAAAAACCCCATCTCCCAGGTCGCGTTTCCCCTTTCCCTTCCCTTCCCTCTACTTTGATGCTAAAAAATTTCAGAGAAGAGAAAGAGGGCCGACTGGACCACTACCAATTTCGTCCACACGTACGGTTACTCTTCCCACCACCACCGGCGACCACCACAACCTAAACCCGGAGCTCCCCCACTTCCGGTGACCGCCACCTCCGATTTCGGAGAACTTACCCCACGACGAAGGTCCCTCCGGCGACCGCCACCACCGATTTCGAAGAACTTACCCACCACGTAGGTCTCTCTCTTGCTTCTGGGTTAGGTCTCATTGCAAACAGATTCTTTACTATTCGTTCCCCAATCCCATTGTCTCAATTCCCCTCACAGTCTCTACTTTTACGAAGAAAATTGTTTATTTGGATTGCCATAGGCTTGTAACGCTAGCTATATACATTCTAATTAGCACAAATCTGATGTAAGTTACATCCACTACACCGTTTCCTCTCTCTCAATGGAGTAGTTTCGTATGGGTCAGATTACTTTCATTGATAGGGTTCGAATAAATTCAAATATTTCAGCAATTGATACTCCTATTTTGTTCACCCGTAATGACTTTAAGGCACAAATTTATATCTATAGATTTCAATTAGAAGTTTGCGGCAAGATTTTGTTTGACATTGCTAATCCCTCCATACCTTGTGATGGAGTCAACTTTTATGAGTAAATTTTACCCTCGATTACGCTTGTACATGAGCATTAGAGACTAATTTGGCAGGAACATGAGACTGATTGCTTGTTTGCGTGAATCGAGATCCTTTCAACTGTTTTTGGTATTGTTCCTTTTTTTGCAAGAAAGAACGGAAAAATCGAAACACCGATGCATTTGATTTGTAATTTGTTTTGTAATCTTTATTTTTTGCCTGTTGTAAAATGCTGTATACAGGAAAAAAAGATCTTACACTCATGCTCACATGTAGCATGTTGTCACTTTGATTTATAGAAGTTAACTTTCGTTAGTAGTAACTGCGATCATGATGTTTGAGGGTAGTAAAAAAAAAGAAGAAAAAAAAAGGTGAGTGGTTGTTGGATGCTGTGTTTGCTGAATGTGATTTTCTTATAGAAGTTAACTTTCTTTAAATGTGATTTGGTGGATGCTATGGTTTTAAATACTAATGGGTAGCTATTCTTGTTCTCATCCACCTTCTTGTTTTTTTTTCCCTTTCAAATATTGGGTGTTGATAACTACTTGCATGCACGTCGAATGGTTCTAGCTTCTTGTATTTTATATTGTTGTTCACTCTATTCATTGCATTGTCAGTTGGTTATATCTCTGTATAATTGTCTCATTTTCTCTACCAACAGATGATGTCACTGGATTTTGTTCCATCGGCAATGCCTCCAAACAAAGAGTGTGTAGAAGAAGAAGAAGAAGAGGTATGGAGTGAAGATTGTGATGAAATAGATACTAGCGAAGTTGGGAAGGAGGCAACAGAAAATTGTGAAGATGGAGTTGAAGAACCGAAAGAGGGAATGCACCGGATAATATTGAAGAGTAGTTCACTTGCTTGTATTGTTTTATATCGTGTCCTTGAAAGTTGTCCATATCGTGTCCTGTGTCCCCTATCCCCTTTTGTGTCCTTGAAAGCTGTTCATATCGTGTACTGTGTTCTGTGTCCCCTTTTGTGTCCTTGAAAGACCTAATTGTTTATTTGTCTTGTAATGACCTTTCATAAGGTAGATGGTTTGGAGAATTATGTTTGAAGTTGACTTCTTTAACGAGACGCATTCTACTTTTGTTCATAAAATTGCACACTTCTTTACTTTCTTTATGCTTCTGTAATGATCTGATTGCTTTTTGAATTCATAGTTCCATCAGATAAGATTTTGAAAGTCTTTTTATGGAGGATGATTTGATCAGTTCACGGTGTTATCGATAGATTAGAATAAAAGTAAAATAGTACTAAGTTTTGAGGTGAATTCAATCACCAATATCAATACTAGAATTATGTTAGTGTATTTGGTTCTGAAAAAAATTCGGCATAGTCTCCCCTATTTTTTGATCCTAGCCCAACGTCTAGCGTCTCAATCTGTACAACAATAGAAACAACATGAGGTTATGCACAAGCCTATCCCGGGCATTTCTCATTCTAAATCACAAGTCACAAGCTATATTCATAGCCAAAATCTATTGCCGAATTACCATTTCACAACGAAAACCATAATACAATTTTAAAACCCACGCTGGGCCGTTCTCATCACAATTATCAATTACATACGAAGTTAGGTTTCGCAATATTACAACTTGATATTACAAAGCTTAGTACATATTGATATTCCAAACTACAACAAATTGATCATTTTCCTTGGCCTTTGATTCCCTTGAATAGCTTCGATCTCTTTCACTGTCTTTTCGAATTTCCACTAGTCTTTGTATAGCTTTTGGTCCCATAGCTAACTTTCGCAGCAGTTGAGCTATCCTTCACAGTTGCATGATCCGATGATTTCTTTTCCCATCCTCTAGATTTAACAGATGGCTCTCTCCATTGGCTACACCATATTTTTACTTCGCTCAAACTTCACCAATGAACATCTACAGTAATGAAAAGAATAACATTACAAAGTTGAGCATTATGCCACCAATTTAAATTGGAGACAGATTAGCAAGCCATCAAAAATAAAAGATGGTCAACAGATTCATCTAAAAATGGTCAAGCCATTAACTAAGTCCCAGTTTTGAACAAGGTTATAAATGTTTATATTGGTGGACTGTTTTGGTGATGTGTCCAGTGTGTATCCTACAAGAGTCCCCAAGCTTCGTGAATTATCATATGGAACTATAGAATGCTGGGTCCTGGAAGCAATGATCAGTCAGTCCATCCATTTGAGAAGGGAAGAAGGTATCCTATGGTAAAAGCAGCTGCTGCTGCTCATTCTCTGCTGCTGTTCAGTCAGTCCAACTCAGTGTGTTGTTGAGCCATGGCAATCTCGATAGTCATGTTTGCTGTTGGACCATGAGTGGACTGCTAGTTTTGAACAAAGGATTCCGAGTACTATAAGTTTAAATACTTCTATCGTTGAGTTTTTCAGCCCCCAAACACAAGTTCGTGCACCTAAACAACATAGAAAATCACATAAAATTTCACATTGCAACAAATTCCCATCATTCACTAAGAAATGCCCAAGAATTTTCATGTAAATATGCTCTAACTAAGCTATGAAAGTGGAAAAAGAAATCAAGCATCCAGCTTTGCACTGCTTACTTGGTAGTTGGTATTACAAAACTAAACCAAGACCAAATTTGGCAAGGCAAATTGCTGATCTTCAGAAAGTATTTAACCTACTTAATTGATACTCCAACAAACAGTGTGTTTTGGAAGCAACAAACCAAGCACTGTTTCTCATTTTGGTGCAGGGTTGTTACCCAGTGTGTTGCTTCTGTAGTTTGGTTCTCTTCAGGTATAAAAGACTACTTCACCAGAAAAAAGCAAAAGGTTTGTTGCTTCCAAAATGAAACAAGATGATTACTGCAGTGATTACTACATCAAGGACCACATTTGGGTCTACTAGAAAGCCAGTGAGCTGCCCTTTCCCATAGCACAACACTATAGGGTTCATCATCCTGGCCAGAAACAAAGAAGCATAATAACGGGTAAGAACAACCAATGAACACTTGGACTTAGAATCTGCCCCAAATCATCATCAAGCAATATTAAGTAAACGCATTACGCTATTACAGTCACCAAAGATTCAGAGCAAAGTATGAGATACTTACAGCATAACAATTGATTGTGTTCCCTCCATGCGTAGATTCCGGATTCGAATGTTCAATTGGGGTAACAGGTAAAGACGAAGTCCTTTTCATTTTGGGTGCAAAAAGTTTTGTGAGAGACATTGTCCTTTGAATGGGCTTCTCTTGTGACCCAATTGGTGAACCCCCCAAAGCTAGGATAGCAGCCTTCTCTATCTCTGAGTTACTATTCCGAAATTTGAAGCTCAGTTTTGGAAGGAGATTTTTCATTGATGATTTACGTCTTGATGACAATGGACTTGGAGAATCATTGAATCCGTAAAAACTAGGGCTGGGCCTTGGTGAAAAGTTCACTCTTTTAGGAGTCTGATTGGGTGTTGGGGGCATAGTTATGATAAAATCCTCCGTAGAACCCTCACTTGTTGTTGAGGGTATCTCTGAGGACAGAATTTGCTTCTTCTGGTTTTGACTGGTTTGGGGTTCTTCAATTATTTCACTAACATCTCCAACCTACAATTCAGTGCAGGAATGAGAAAAATACATACTTGACCTAGTTCATTACGCAATAACATTACTCCCAAAATCGAATCGAATAAGAACGGTCAACAAAATATACTATCATGCACATCATCTCTAGAAATTCGTAAATTATGAAGCACAAAAAAAATAAGGAATTACCAACGTGTAGGTGCATTTCAAGACATATATTCCAAAAAACGATAATCAAGTGCAGGATTACAGGCTTTGTTTATGTTTTGTTCTAAAAATTGATTAGTTCAAGTAAGAAAAAACAATTACTTTGGCTGCAATTTTCACGAGCAACTTTCAGCAAACTGTCTTTATTTTCTGTAGAATGAACACTCATCCTTTCCATATCATCTTCATTTTCTAGCGAGATGGTTGTTGAGAACATTGAAAACTTTCTGATTAGGGGTTTTTTTTTTCAAGAAACTCAATTTAGGGTTTTTTTCCAACAACTCAGCAATTAGTTCAAGGAGAGAGAGAGAGAGAGAGAGAGAGAGAGAGACCTTCGTGGTGGGGGTAACGTCGGACTGCCAGAAGCCGGTTGTGGTGGTGGTCGCTGGCGGTGGGGAGCGCTTCCCTCGTCTGCAGTGACCAGGAGAATCAGCTCGAGATAGGGAGAGGGGATTTGAGAACAGAAGACTTGGGGTTGGGTACTGGTGGTGAAGGTGGAAGCGTCATTGTCGCCGGCGTTGGTGGTGGTGGGAGCAACCCTCTCTCTCGATTCTCTTCTCATTGTGAAGTGGGGATGGAAGGGAAAGAGAGTTTCGTTTCAAGACCTGGAATCAGGTTTTTTTTTTAATAATCAAAACGACGTCGTTTTGATGACGTCAACACGTTGTGTGAATGGTTGTGGCATCCGTACATTGTGTGCCTAGCATTTTTGCGTCTACATATAGTGTAGGTATAGATAACATGACAGTTTTTATAGATTGAAGCATTTAAATCAGCGCCGAAGGCAGGATTTCACCCTGAGGGATGCCGACTCGTCAAAAAAAAAAATTCAACCAACAACACACCGCATATTTACTACTCGGAGATAAAATTAACATTCACATGTGTAAACCAAAACTACCACAAAAAAGTCTTAACAAAAATATTACAATTAAGAACTGTTTTTCAAAAGATATCAAGTGATAATATCATTCAAAGCGGTGTCCGATGACTCTTTAAGTCACCAAATCCATCTATAATTGAATCAGAAATTTAGAGACATCGATAATTACATCATCTTGGCAGGTTTTTGTTGTAAATTTGCACCAGTGAGAATAAAGAAATGTATTTTACGTCCAAAGGGCAAAAAGTAGGCACCATCAGGCAATGACAAGCTATCGTGGATGCAATGGATAGCAAAGGCATAGTTATAACATGTTTCCGAAATTCATCATCAACTGCAAATTCAACGCTCAGAGGAAGTAACCTGACGTATTATACCAATGCGTTAAAACTTACAGAGGATATTACCAAACTTGTTTCTGCCCCTACCTGCAGATACAAGTTCTAGGCAGTCATCGAATATGTTAAAGAAGCTTACTGCTCACCTTAACGGGATCAGTGTCACCTTTCAATTCAACCATCATAGGTGCGTTCATGCTGCCCACAGAAAGAGAAGATATGATATGATCATTCACTCGGTTTTTTTATCCAACAAGATCCTAATCCTCAACATCAAATATCTGACCTGATCTCCAGACCACGAGCACCCAAAATTCTAGCACGTTCATACTTTGTCATGTATTTTGAAGTCTTATCACTTATGTGCTTGTTCTTTTGCCGCCTCCTCTCCTTTTTCATCAGTCTCATTTAAAAGGCGGTCAGAAATGTCATCATTGTTCTTGTTATCTGCTTCCTCTTCTGCCCTTCCTGTCAAAATACATCAATGAAGAGGCAGAGAAGTTGAAATGCGGAAAAATTAATTGCCAGAACATGATTTTTAAGGAAAGAATCAAACAGAAGAAAAAGTAACAATAATAGATCCGTAAATATCTATGTTTTCAAACCAACTTTGAAAATCTAGTTCATTGGTCCAAGGAAATAGCCTGATTTTGTTCCAATTTCAAACTGGTCACCGGTATTCTGGATGCCAAATGAGTCCATTCGATCAGTAAGCACAAATCAAATCTTAAAAGCCCTGAAAATAAAATCAGAAACATGATTAGATGCAAAAAAATCGGAAAAATCAGAAACAACAGAAGCCCTACTCGGGGAAAACAGAAATTGGGAACCTAAGATTGTACTTGGTATCATGTCTACGCTTATGATTTCATCTCCCACGTTATATGCAGCCTGAATAGTGAATAAACCTTTGAATTTAGGAAACCAAAAAAAGATAGCAAGTTTCTTGTTCAAAGAAAAGAGTACTCACCTTTGTGAAATGTGATGGGAACTAAACATTTTCGCATGTCACAATCAGCAAGATAGCCAACTCACAGTACTTTCCTTCCATGGCACAACAGTAAGCTTCCTCTTCAATGTTATTGGACACCCCTGACAGCAATTTACAAGTAGCCAAAGCAAATGTCTGCAACAAGTAATCTTACAGCTGGATTAATAAGGTGGACAAAAAGATATTCAGGCCCATTCAAATAGATAAAGCAGCACTTTTACAGTCAAATAACTTAGATTAATATGGTGGACAAAAAATTTAAAAAGAACTTAACAACCATATTTGGCCGCTAGATTAACCACCATGATTATGTAGCGAAGTTGCAGCTTGTCATTGCTGTCGTAGCACTTTGTAGATAAAGCATCTTCTTCTCTCTTTTTTTTATCAGCATAAAATAAAGCATCTTTCGGAAAGGCATGCAATCTAGGTCCATTACAAACCCCATTCATAACTATAAAGTTGTCACTCCATATGGCCCCAAGAGAGTTCAAAAACATCTAGGAGAGAATCCAAATCTAAAAAGAAAGGTTCATTGTTGTCGACAAGAAGATCTACAATATTAAATCCCATCTTTCAAACCTCTGCTGTTGCACCCAACCTAATACAAAAAGAAAAACAAATGCAAACTCTGACTTCCAAATCCCTAAAGAACCAAATAAATAGCAGTAAAGAATATTTACTTTAATCGCGCCTTTGAACCCATCACATCAGTGCAGAAACTAGTATCATGTTGCATTGATCAACAATCTTCCAAACATCATCCAGTCCAAATCAAGCATCATGTTAAACGAGCCAAGTTTTTATACTTGAGCCGAGTTACAACTAACTAGAGCTCGGCTCGTTTAGTAAACGAGCTTAAAACTCAAGCTCGCGCTCGACTCATTTCCTCACGAGCCGGACCCATAACATGAAATCATAAGCAACCTTAACTAGAGTAGTTAGATTTCTTAATTGCTAAGTATCTCAGGAGCAAAATCAGTAACCCATCATGTTAATTTGATATAATTCACTGGAATCACATGAATGCAAAATTACTATAAAGATTCAAGGGCTTACTTCAGAAGAATATCATAATACTCAGGATCAAGAGAAGAAAACATCTTTTCAAAAAAGAGAAGAGAACATCCTGTCCACATCTTTTATTGCCATAATTGCCCTATGCACCAGTCACCACAATCCAATTCACATACAGGAAAAACCCAAATCAAGAAAAGGACTGTAACTCTAGTCTAGATAGAGAAAAGAGAGAATAAAACCTTGCATCTTTTGTCTCTGTTCTTGGGAGGTGACACACTTCGAGAGCAATCTTGAGAGCTTCCACTGATTAATGCCTAACAAAGCCCAAACACCTAAATCGAATAGGCCGGACAACCTATATAGTTATACATTGTTAACGCACAACTCCCAATTGAACAAAGAGATCAGAGATAGAAAATTAAAGCTATCGCAATTCGATGGCAACTTACTGGTATCGCAGGAACAAGGAGAGGAGAGGAAAGCTAAAGACAGAACTAGGGATCTGCAGATAAGGTGCAAGCATTTGTTTTCCAATGAGGTGGTGAGGCATGACACGAACAATACATGCGTGAGAACCCATGTCCCCTTCGTTCCAACGCACACACGCACAAAGTAAGCAAAACAGACCACCGACAATGTAATTACCCTCCTACCCTAATACACAGACCAGCCAACTCTCAATTGAAGGGCAAAATTGGGAAAAATTGCCAAAAATAGCAAAGCCACCAAATCAAACTTGTGGTACTTATTCTACAAGGGTGTATGGATAACACAACATCCAAAGATTGGATTGACCTGGCTATCATATGGTCGCGGCGGACTTGGTTCTCACTACTTCCAAAAGCCAGGCCATATATAAAAATATATTTCCTTGTGCCTTTTGTATGTGACGTATAGCAGAACTGACAGACAAAAGCACATGATCCAAAAGACCTATGAATAATCAACACTGTTTCATGGAAATATTGATTGCGCAAAATTTCAAGATGCTTACTCCTAAACCAATTTACAGAACGATCCAGATTAGGAGGAACAAACTCTCACTTAAAGAATTACACATTTGAACAAAAAATATCATTATACAATAAGGAAATAGATTGACTGAGTGACCTGGCAGTTGACGGATTTTGAACAATGAGGTAGGCAGTTATTGTGTCGAGGCTGAAGCTGAGCCCGAGCTTCTCAAAAGGCCATAGGTTCCCCTATTGAGCATTTTAGTGGGCTTCCATGCGAAATCCCAATTTGAACACGATTTAAAGGTAATTAAAGACTATTTTCACTCCGTACTAAAACAGAGAAATAATGAAGAGCTACTATACGCTCAACCTACAAGACTACAAACAATGTGCCCGGTAAGATGGTTTAGCTACTTAAAGGCACCAAAAATAACTACTTTTAGCGAATAAAAACATTACTAATGATCATTACAACCGCAACGATGCTCCGTCAAATGAATGAAAACCAAACATGGTCTCATTTATTCAATAACGATAATACAAACTAGAGTAACTAATTTCCACATCCTCCCTTAACTGAAACAAGGCTCTCTTTGTACATAAAATTCAGCTCGCCAGAAATCTTCACATTCCTAGCCTGTTTGGTAACAATGTCATACAAGATTAGTGTGTTAAGTTCAGATCTCCACTTTCGGATTAGAAGCTCATTCTTATTCCAGAAACCCAGGGGGGCCCATGAACCAGGAATTGGCACTTCCACAGTTAATTCATGAAACCACCTGTATGAGGATTTCTCAACCTCAACCATGCAGTCAAAGTCCTTCTTCATCACCCATACTTCAATATATGTGCGGCCTTCCTCGAGGAAAGAAAAAATAACCGCAAGGGAATCCCTTATCAAGCCAAGGCTACACTCCTTCCGTTTGATGTAGTCTACATTGGGGAAGTGGGTTATCTCCTGCGTGAAGGTGTTGAATTTCTCTGGAAGACGTGTCATGTGGAACAACTCCTTACTCATGTCAAACGAAAGAACCAGCCCCTCATAACAACTGACACTGCAAAAATCATAATTGTGAAGCGCGAACCAATGAAAAACACCATCGCTTTTGTTGTATGTGCTGACTTGTGGGCCATCATGAATAAGTACCTCTGGGAAAAAATGATTAGCGTGGAGAACTCTCCAAGAACCAGAACTGGAGTCGTAAACTTCAACAGAATTATTGTAAACACCAAAATCATCATCCCCAAAATATGAAAACTTAACCACCTTGTAATTATTAGTTTTGAGATCAAGACCAAACCCTACCAAACATCTATGTAACTGGCCATACGGTGGTAAGTCACAGATGGACAAGGGGAGAATGCTAAATGCCCTTGTTGCAGGGTTCCATAGCGCAATAGTTGGTACCTCCTTGGTACCATAGATTCCATCCTTACCGATACTCCAGACTAGACAAAATATGCCGTCACACGGACCTAAAACTAAATCTGCTTTCCTGTGAAACCTGAAAGTAAGATTCACAGGTTGAAAGTCATATCTGGAACATTTTACGAAGGTGTGAAAACCATCATGCCCAACCAAGAGACCATTATGGTTAGCATTCCAAGTGACCAGCCTAGTAGGAGTATCCTTTTCGAGATGAGAGGCAATAAAGATAGGGTTTGTAGGAAGAGCACGCCAAGTTTTACAGACACACTTTAATTGGATTAGAGATTTGACAGGCAACCTCGAGAGGATTTCAATTTTAAGTTCTTCAGGAAGAAGACTCCAGCAATGAAACCTCCTCCTCCTCCTGCTCCTCCTCCTCCTCCTTGCAAACGATTGATCCTCCTCCTCCTTGCAAACAAAAAAGAAATATATCCAAACAAAAGCTCTTAAAAAGTGAGCGTGCATAATAATAATTTGTTTAAATGGGAAAAAGAAGTATTTGGTTTGAATGAATGGGCTTTGGGATCATTCTGATTGGAGACAGTTTTATAATTGACAAAGGAAATGAAATGAGTAGCCCAAGAGGAGACACCAATTCATCAAAAACCTAATCAATCAATCAAAACTAACAATCACTAGTAAAACACAAAACGAGAGAGAAAGAGAGAGGAAATATGAATAAGTACCTTTTTGGGGATCGGCTCTATCTCCTTCCGCCGCCACAGGAGGAGCCACTGGGTGGTCACACGCAATTTCTTTGCGAAAGCCTCCACGACGACGACGTAAGCCACTCTTAATGTCGTCGTCGTCGTCTCCATGAGGACGTTGTAAGCCACATCTAATGTCGTCCTCCTCCTCCACCTCATCATCATCAGCGTCGTCATCGTCGTCATCGTCATCAGATCTACTACCCAAAGCCAAAGAGGTATCATCGTCTTCGGCTTCTTCTTCTTTCTTCTTCTGATTGCCTGCTGTGGGAATTGACAATTAAGTAGATTCGACAGGCATGTCCGAAATGTTCGGGGAGAGGAGAAGGTGAGATAGAGAGGAGAGAGAGATATGTTCGGCTTTTCTACGGGGGGATCCGGGGGTGCAGAGGCGGAGCCACACGGACGCGGGGGCTGCTGTCCCGATTTTGTGGCCTGCCCCGGTCTTGTTCCGCTAATCGAAATCGTTCACTTTGTAGTATGTTTGGGGAGAGAAGAAGGTGAGATAGAGAGGAGAGAGAGATATATGTTCGGCTTTTCTAGGGGGGATCCAGGGGTGCAGAGGCAGAGCCACACAGACGCGGGGGCTGCTGTCCCAATTTTCGGGCCTACTCCGGTCTTGCTCCGATAATCGAAATCGTTCACTTTGTAGAACTCATTGAGTAGAACAATTATGCAAAAAATCAGCTTAATTGGATATCATTAAGTACCTGACTGAAGCCCATATAACTCTCAGTCTATGGGTTACAGTGAATTTGATCCAGTATTTCGGATCCATTCTTTTCAAGATAAAATGGTTCTAATCAGACACTTAATGATATCCAATTAAGCTGATTTTTTTCATAGTGTTTTACTCGACGAACTCTACAAAGTGAACGATTCCAATTATCAGAACGAGATCGGGGTGGATCCCAAAATGGGGTACAGTAGCATACTGCTGTCCCTTTGGACAACAACCCCCTCCCTCCGAGGCACACATAGGCCAATTTGCTTTCTCCAAAAACTTTCTTTTTCAAGAAAGATATAATTTTAAATTCAAATATAATAAAAATAAAAAATAATTTTTAAATTTTTTTGGACCATTAGAAGATCTCAATAAGATTTATCAAATAATATTTATATTGGTAAAAAAAAATTATTTGTGCAAACACATACGAGTAATTTTTTACTTTAAAATTACTTTTTAAAAAAAAAAGTAGAACGGCCTCGTAGACAATTGAGTTTCTTCATTTATTTTTTTGTTTTTGACCTCACTGCTTTCCATTTTTTATTTTTTGTTTACAGGTTGTTCCACTTTTTGAAAAAGTTACTTTTAAAAATAAGGTAAATTTTAAGGTCAAAAATCATGTGTTTACGGAAATAATTTTTTTATAGATATTATTTGATAGATCTCATTAAGATCTTTTAAACGGTACCAAAAAAATTGAAAAATTATTTTTCATTTTCGTTATATTTAAGTTTGAAATTACATTCTTTTAAAAAAAAAATTAGAGAATGCGAAACAAGGTCTTAACCCAATTTCTCGTCATTTGACCCCACTTCAATTCCTCATTTGCCCCAACCCATTCTAATGGTTTGGCTTTGGCACTTATGCCCGTTTCAAAAACACAAATACATCCTTATTTTTTAAAAGATTATTGTTTATGCAAATAATTTTTCTAGCAATATTGATATTTGTAATATCCAAATTCCGGAGTCTTTGTGTATTGGTAATTCCGTTTGACAAAACACATAATTTTTATCGAGTTGTAATTTTATTAATTATTTTTTATAGACTAGTGTGTCTGTATAGAATTAGAGTTGAATGAATCATATTTATTTGTAATCGATAGTGAGCAAATTGGATAAAAAGAGATCGACTACAGCGACATGAATTTTGGTGAAGACGGATCGATGGAGGAATTGATTTGGGTATCAATCGGAATCTTCTGCCTTCTAAATGAGAGAAGTAACTTAAAAAATTAAGTCATCACAAGATGACTAATTATGGACATGGACTTTTCATTCCTAGGGTTTTACCACAGCCGGCCATATAAAAAGGAAAGAGGCAGTAAAAGCAACGTGGGGGAAGCCAAATACGGAGTATATAATACTGTGATAGGAGAAAAAGAGAGGGGTGCGGCATAACGAAGCAACGAAGCAACAGGCATCTTGAAGAGCTATTATTATTAGGTCTATTGGAGGGCTTGTAGACTCAAGGTCGGTGGCGATCAAGATTATTGAGTGCGGTATACGTGTGACTCGACAGGTAGTACTTAGAACGTTATGAGGATTTACATCGTTTGGATATGTATATCTGTAACTGCACAATGATTATAGTGATTTGATTCCTTCCCGTGGTTTTTACCGGTTTTGGGGTTTTCCACGTATATCTCTGCGTTGTGGGTTTGATTACTTACGTAGTTTTTGTTGGTAGTTTTATTTTGTGATTCGCATTCATATTGTTAGGGTTTTTACGGATTGTTAGGAAACCTTGATTTTTCAATATTGTTCGACAGATTTTATTACTCCGTAAGATCTTTTAAATAGTGTAAAAAAAATCAAAAAAATATTTTTCAATTACATTATTTTTTAGTTTGAAAATGTCAAATAAACTGTTTATTTTTTAAGAATGTTTCTGAAACGGGATCTTAGGCCATCCACAGTGGTATAATCAAAAGTCAATTGTTGTTAAAGTTAACAATGTTAGTGAAAAAGATGTTCATAATGGTATAATCAAATTTAACACTATCCTTAAAAATAATCAAATTTTAGATTTTGGATAATCAAAACTAGCAACCTTTTTAGGAAACTTCTAAAATCAGCCCAATGAGCTGACAATAGTGAGTGTGTGAATGTGTTTTAGAACATCTCCATTATAATAAGTAAATAGATGTGGATAAACAAACTTAACAATAATACTTAGAAAACACCTCACATTATAATAAGCAAAATTACAAATCTTTTAGCAAATAACTAAATTTCACTATTTCATAACCAAACTTAACAACTTTTACCAATAATCAAACTCAATAACTCAAAACAACCCCCTGTCGAATCGTCTCATCGAGACGAATAATTTGGTGTGGTTGGGTACGTGATTAAAACTTATTTGCGATTAGATATAGGTGCATTGTGTATTGTGGGGAGAATTTTTTTTTTTATGAATGCAAAAATAATTAATGTAGAGGTAGAGGTTGTTAAGTTTGATTATGAACTAAATCGATAATCAAATGCTACATATTTTTGTTATTGATTTTGATTATTCCCATTGTAGATGCTCTTAAAGGGTATAAAAAGTACACAGAAATACGTATTTTTCTGTCTTCTAGGGTACTTATCGTTAGCCCAGTGGGCTGACAATAGCAAGACTGTTTTCTTCTTTTCTTTTTCACTTGCTCTATATCTTTTTCACTTCACCCATAAACCGTTTATCTTTCTTTCCCTCTAAAAGTGAAACTCATAGCTCTCGATCATTTACAATCCAACCATCGTTACTAGATTAAGGTATTTCATTTTTCTTTCTCGTTTCTCTTTTATTCTTTTTTCGTTCCTCCCCTTATAATTGAGTACATGAAGAACCTTGCATTCTTTTTCAAATTTAAGAACAAATCTGATTTTTTTCGGAAGATTAAGAGAGTGGTGGATTTGTGATATTAGTTTTATTAGATAGGATACAGGAATAGGAAGGAAAAAAAAAAGTTTCAGTGTTGTTTTAATAGAGAACACTGGGAAGAATACCATATGTTCGATATATTTTTGCAAAAAAAAAAACTGTAATGGAGGGATATTGTTAAGCTTAGTAAACTCTTAAATGAATAAGTAAAAACTGATATGTCAACTTTTGGTTATCCTGTTCAAAAAAATAAATCACTTTTCGTTATCTATTTTTTATTATATCACGGTGAATGCCTAAAAGTGGAGAGACCGCTCAAAATCGTATACTAGTTTTGGATGAGATAATTAACCGATGTGGGACAAATCTCAATACTCCTCCGCACGTGATAAGGTTAACAAAGAATTCAGAACACACGGATTATAATGAAATAAAGTATAAAGAATTCAAAACACACGGATCACAATAAAATAAAGTGTAACTATGACACAGATAAAAGAAAAAAGCCTCCAAAAATTTAATTCTGATATCATGTTAAAATATCTAACCCTCAACCAATTGGCTAAGCATGAAAGGCCGCCCAAGCTTATATAAGGCAAATAAGAGTAGAATCTAACCTAGGTCCCACAAAAGAGAAATCCCCAATACTCTTTTTTTGTTAATTTTTTTTGGTACGTGGGAAATTAAACGCTATACCCTTCGTCATGGAGGAATCCACTGGCGCATAACAGAGGCAAGAAACTCTCTGTCTTTCTTCCCTTCTCTACTTTCGGAAAAAATGCGCAATTGATGGAAACTTAGGTAAAATATGTTCTTGCCCCTTAAGACCTTAAACTATCACGATTATGTTTATTTCATTTTTTAACTATTAATTGTATACACTTGCCGCTTAAACTAATCAAATGTTAGTTACTAAGGCTAAGAGTATATAATGGCATAATCAAAAGTGCGAGATTTTTAAAGTTCACAATATTTGTGTAAGATATGGCTCATAGTGCTATAATCAAAATTACCAACCTCCTCATAAATAATCAAATTTTAAATTTTGAATAACCAAAATTAGCAACATTTTGGCAATAACTAAACTTAATAAACCTTATCCTTCCCTTTTTCCCTCTCTCTTTCTTTTCTTTTTCAACGTTTTCAAAAAAAAAATTTACTTAAAACTTTATTAAAAAAAATTTGTTTTCCCCCAAAAAAATGTTTTTTAACTGTTTTTTAAAAATATTTGTATACAAAAAAATTGTTTTGTATAAGAAATTTTTTTTCAAAATCTTTTCTTATATAAAAACTATTTTTTCAAAAACTGTAGTTACACAAAAGCTGTTTTTCTTTTTTAAAAAATTTGAAAAAAGTTTAAAAATTATTTTTTACTTCTAATAAATAGTTTCTATTAGTCTCAAAATTATTTTTAGAAAAAACTATTTCTATGTTCACAATTATTATTTTTTTGTAATTGAAAAATATGATGTGGCAACTTTTAATTATTCAATTTTGATTATACCATTATGAATATCTACATTGCTAATCTTAACAATCTCTTAAATTAATAATCAAAAACTGATGTGGTAACTTTTGGCTATTCATTTTTTATTAGGATTCGTTTGAAAATGCAATGGAGTTGACGAGGATTAACATGAATACATTGCTTCGATGTCATCGTAATGAGGTAACTTCAAAGCTGGGTAGAAGGCACCATCACCAACATCAGCAGTATATGGCAACCACTAAATTCAAGTAAGTTTATATTATTGGACTTTGGAGCTTATGTTGCTTTTTTTATTCTAAAATAAATATGTATGTATCAGTTTTCAATTTTGATTTTTTGTATCTATCGTGATTCCGAAGTTTGAGTCATTAATGTCATTCCAATGAGTACCACACATCAGAAGATAGTTTCCCTTTATAGTATAAGCTGCAAGTTGAGGTGTTTGGATCTTTTGAGTTCTAAATGGCCCTAACACAAATCTGAAAATGAAAATTTTGTTGAGCTATTACTTTTGTTATTTGTCTTTCAAAGATACTCATTTTGTGTTTTTTAAAATTCATGTTTGATAGAGTGAAAATAGGGGGGAGTGAATTTATTCTTTATGCCCTTTTTTGTGGTCCGACATTGCAAGAACACGCAACACGACGGAAACACATGGAGATATGTCTGGACACGCCACATGAGGTATCCATTACCAGGGGAAATGTTGGGGACACGGCCAAGTGAATTTAACACTTTTTAAAAGCTTTACGAGGATAACATATGTAACTTAAAAGCATTCCAATTGGGAGTTTAATTGTTGTCGACTTTATTCCTCTTTCGTTTGAATGGTATTGTTTGATAAAATCACTACAGGACCAACACATCCCTTCCCCTAGGTAACAATGTGATCAAATTATTACAGGACGAGCACATCCTTTTTCCTTGCTCTCTCCCCTATCACCAAACGTATGACCGAAACATGTTGCACTGTGCCTTCAGGCATGGGTATGCACGAGTGAGGGTACAAATCTTAGGCACCTAAAATTATGATTCCTTATTTTCTTCGGCTGAGATTTCCTAATGTACTATTATCAAATGTACAAATCTTCAGCTGAGATTTCCTAAAATATTGATTCCTTATTTTCTTCGGCTGAGAATTCCTAATAGATACAATTTTCAAATGTACATATCTTCGGAAATCACCGGTGAGCTATAAAATGGATGACTTAGTTCACCTAAATCACCTAAATCTTCAGCACATACTACTTTTTATTGGCCGTGATTAATTTGACATTGGTGAATTGGTTTTCTAATGGCTGAAACTTTTCCTATTTTTCTAAGAAAAACGTACTTTCTTTTGTGATTTTCAAACGTTAGAACTCAAAAAAGTAATAAAATTTTGGGGAAAAAACCGAAATGGTCCATGTAGTTAAATGTTTGTGTCAACTTGGTCTCTGTAGTTGTAATTGGCTCGATTTATACTCTGTACTTTCCATTTTGTTCTAATTTGGTCTAATTACTAACTACCGTTAGTCCTTTTAAATAAGAAAGATAAAACTAAGTTAATAAAAACAAAACAAAACTAATAAGCCAATTTTTCCATCTTTATTAAAAAAAATTGGATTTTGATGGTAATTTTTTACTTTTTAGGTTCCTCTCGTCATAACGAAGCAATAATCCCGAAAAACTTGATAAAAAACCTAACAAATATGAAAAAAATTGAATAAGGACAAAAAAATAAGCCACTCGATTTATTTAGCCTATCAACTCCTGAATTTATGTAATATTCCGACTTTTGGACATGTTTCTTTATCATGTTGTGACTTTTGGATCTATATTATGTTGTGACTTTTGGACATGATTATATATGCATTTTCAATACTATGCAGAAAAATAAGGCATCTCACTATTTGTCCACAAGTTAAACATGTAGACAAAATCAGTGGTTGTATTGCCTCATGACTGATCATGAAAATGCTGAATTAGAGGACAATTTTTTACAGAAAACTATAGCCAAATTTCTTCTCATGTGCCTCCTTATCAATGGAGAATAAAAGAATGAGCTGTATTTCGGTTCAGAAGTATATTAGGTAGGCCTATGCAAAAAACCCATCCACCCGTGGACCCGACCCGAAGGGTCCCGGGCTGGGTCGAATATGTGCTTCAGATGGATATGGGTTCATTTTCTGTTAAAAATCAGATTTTGATTCGGGGTCCGGGTTGGTGCGTTTCTTGCTCCTTTTCGGTTCGGTTTGCGGGTCTAAAATATTTGTTACCCGCCATGTTAGATCGGGTTTGGGTTCGAGAGACGAACCCGACCGCCTAACCCGTGCACACCCTTAATATTAGGGCAAGAGAGGAATGAGAGAATTACTGTTTTAACCCCCAAAAAATGGGCCATTTGATTTTGCTGTTAAAAGGACTAACGGCGGTTAGTAATTGGACCAAGTTGGAATAAAATGAAAAATACAGAGTGTAAATTGAGCCAATTATAACTACAGGGACCAAGTTGACACAAACACTTAACTATAGGGACTATTTCAATTTTTTTTTCCCTAAATTTTTTTATTATTTCCATATTAAATCACTGAATCTAAATAACAACGGAGGGAAATTTTGCAAAATATTTCTCTCACAACTGTCTTTCATGGACAGAATGGAGGACTGTCTTCCATGGCAGAATGGAGGGCTGTGATTGGATTGTAAGTGAATCTTTGGTTTAATCCTAGGACTCAGATTTTCTTTCTCTTATAGAGTTTGGTAGTGGTGAGTCCTATGTGACACTGTGAATGGATTACATTGAGTATTAATTTTCAAGGGGAAAGAGTAATGCTAAAAATAGGGGAGTGATTTTGCCAATTTTTTTTTAGTGCTACTTCTCTTGGTAGTTTTATTAGATGATTAATTTTGTGAAAGAATGAGAACTATATTAACAAAATGGAGATTAACAAAAAGGAGAGCGGCAAATTCCCTAAAATTATCCCTAAAATTTTAGAACCCCTCTCAAAACACCTAAAATTATCTCTAAAATTACAAACCAAACCCCACCCCAAAATCAAAACCACTTCCTCTTCTCTTCGACGCCTCCACCATCTCCACCACAGCCCGCCATAGCCGCCACCACCAGATCCAAAACTCCGCCGCACCACCGCAACTCCTTCTCCTCCTCTCTTCAAGGTATCGTTCACTCTCTCTCTCTCTTTCTCTCTCTGCGTCACTCTCTCCTTTATTCAAGGTAGTCGTCTCCCTCCCTGTGTGTGTGTGTGTGTGTGTGTGTCATCACACTCTCTCTCTCTCTCTGGGTATACACATACATGTATACAATACGTTGTGTACATGCATTTTGATCATTTATCTTTTATTTTCTTAGTTGGTAGCCGTCTTCATTTGTGGCTGTCATTGATTATTGAGTTTTTTTTAAAAACGTCCCTCCAACTATCCACCAGATTTTTACTTAGTCCTCAAACTATCAAAATGTTTTATTTAGTCCTCCAACTATTGGCTTGCATTTTATTTAGTCCTTCCGTTAGAAAGTTAATGGCTACGGCAAAAGTTTTGTTAAAAAAAAAAATTCCAACCACCAATTTGCAATCCTATGGAGTAGAAACGTGATTATGAGAGCCTTAGAGACAAAATTTGATTATGTCTCTTTAGAATAATATAATCAAAATAATAAGATCTTCACACCCATATTCATTAAATAAAAAGTTAGACAATTGGATCAAATATCTATAGGTATTGGATTGAGCTGATTTTTAACTTGGGCCCTTGAAAAAATATTTTACATTTAGGCTTCGTTTGTTTGGACGTAAAATATTTTCCGATAAAATGTTTTACCTATTTTTCGGTGTTTGGTTGTGTAAAAAAAGAGAAAAATATTTTACATGTAAAATATTTTTCATCAATTGGATGAAAATGTCTTACTTTTAAATTTTCCGTAAGTTATTTTTCGAAATGAACCTGCTGCATTCTCTTATAATTCTCACTGCTCAGTTTCCTCGACCGTCAATCCTAACCCACGTTCAATTCCAATAATCTCATATCTATCCACCATTTAAACTCTCCATCTCACTCTTTACACAATACCTATAGATGTTTGATCAAATTGTCTAACTTTTCATTTAATGAATATGGGTGTAAAGATCTTATTATTCTGATCATATTATTCTAAAGAGACATAATCAAATTTTGTCTCTAAGGCTTTCATAATCACGTTTCTACTCCATAGGATTGCAAATTGGTGGTTGGAAATTTTTTTTTTTTAACAAAACTTTTGCCGTCCTATGTAGCCGTTAACTTTCTAACGGAAGGACTAAATAAAATGCAAGCCAATAGTTGGAGGACTAAATAAAACATTTTGATAGTTTGAGGACTAAGTAAAAATCTGGTGGATAGTTGGAGGGATGTTTTTAAAAAAAACTCTTGATTATTTGACGGTAGATGTGTTTTCACTAAAATAGGATTGTTCGGTATTTCACTCCCTCTTTTTTTTTTTTTTTGGCACACGATTGGAATCGCGTTTCTCGTCTACCTGCAACTAAGTTCATCCTACCCATCCATATTTAATGTACAGAAATATACTGGAAAAGAAAGAGGTGAGAGGAGGAGGAAGAAGAGTAACGTAAGTAGGAGAAAAGAAGGAACTAAGGGTTTACTCCCGTTACTGGGTTCATATTACAAAAAAGACCTCCTTCTTAGAAAAACATTACAAATAAGACCTTACTAACAACACCGTAATGGCCCGCGCCAGCTGACCTACTAACCCTTTGCCTAAACACGTGGCTCAAAAGGTTAACCTCAGGTTATTAGTAGCTGAAGGGCCTTTACTTATATTCCATTTTACATTTCCCACATCCACCGATGTGGGACTCTTTTCATTTCCGTGGTGGTGGGTTCTCCCCTCAAGCAGGTGCAAAGATATTTCGAATGCCCAGCTTGGTAAGGAAGAAGTGAAGCACCACATTAGGTACACCCTTAGTTAGAATGTCTGCCAGTTGATTTCCAGTTTTCACAAGAAATCACACCAGCGTCTAACTTCTTGATTTTTCTATGTGGGCATCTCACTCTGGTATTTGGACTTTTAAATCTTGTCCGTAAATGTGAAATTGTCTATTGATTGTTTGTTCCATTCGTACTTCTGTGTTATTTATGCAGCTGGAGGAAAAAGAAGCTCAAAGGATGGCTAAACGTCGGGTTGAACGTGAAAGAGGTCTTAGAGAAGCGACTGCTGATATGTATGAGGACTTGTCCGAGGGGGAAAAAAAAGATACAGTCAGTGATTTGTCCACCCTCGGCGAAAGTAACAGGGGCCTCTTACCTAAAATTGGCTCTGTTGAGACGATGGAGGCATGGGTTAGTCAACAGAAAGGAAAAAAGCTGTACCTTGTCTTGAAAAGGCATGAAACTGAACTCTAGTCTCTCAATATGCCAATGTTGTTTATTTAGTCACCCTTTGACAAATAGCTAGAGATTCATTTTTTTAATAAACATGTCTTGTGTCATTCCTGCACTCTTTTTGTGGCTGTTCTTTCTGCAAATACAATGATATATCTCATGTCTGTGATGCGTTAGTTTACTCTCAACGGTGGATATTCCTGCAGCCTTCATGGTTTAATAAGGGGTAAAAATATGGAGCTTGGTCGTGATTCTGACACTGGTGGCCTGGTAAATTTTATTGCAAGAGCTTTTTCATTCAGTAAGATTAACTAATAAATTTCGGTCCTGTGCAGTTGCTTGGGAGACAGCTAAAGACTTTTCCTTGTACTTTTTTTATATAGGTTAAGTATGTTGTCAAACTAGAAAGGGCTTTGGGCTCAATTCCAGGAGTATATCGGGTTGATTTACTCACTAGACAAGTGTCTGCACCAGATGTAGATTGGAGTTATGGTGAACCCACTGAGATGTTGCCTCGAAGAAACTCTGGTGGTTTGACGGATGAGATGGGGGAGAGCAGCAGAGCTTATATTATTCATATTCCTTTTGGTCCAAGAAATAAATATCTCCCAAAAGAAAGCCTGTGGCCTTACGTCCCTGAATTCATTGATGGTGCTCTTAACCACATATTACAGATGTCCGAAGTACTTGGTGAGCAAATTGGATGTGGACATCCAGCGTGGTCTGTTGCTATTCATGGGCATTATGCCGATGCTGGTGATGCAGCTGCTCTTCTATCAGGCGCTCCAAATGTACCCATGCTTTTCACTGGTCACTCACTTGGTAGAGATAGGCTGGAACAGCTTTCAAGACAAGGCCGACTATCAGAGGAGGAGATAAATGCAACATACAAAATAATGCATCGAATAGAGGCTGAGGAGTTGGCTCTTGATGCCTCTGAAATAGTCATTACTAGCACTAGACAGGAGATAGAGGAGCAGTGGCGTCTTTATGATGGTTTTGATCCGGTACTGGAATGCAAGCTACGAGCCAGGATCAGGCTTAATGTGAGCTGTTATGGCAGGTTCATGCCACGCATGGTTGTAAGTATTGGGATACCAATCTTAATTTGATACCTGAGCTTGAGCTACAGTTTCATGCTTTGCTTACTTTGGTAAGACTTTGTACGTGCACTTATGCCTATGTTTGATGGATGATAACTGATAAGTGTCTGTATCGGACACAGACAGGAGGTATTCAAGGTGGAAATCTTGAACACAGCCAGTTGCATCTCAGTGCATTGTGCGAAACAATGTGTTAATTATTGTGCTAAAATTTAAGCTGACTCTAAACTTTGGCAAAACTTGGGCCTCTTCATTCAGTTCTTTCCTTTTTTCTACGACCCCGTTTTGTTGTTTGGTTGCAAATCTTGATCCACGTGTATACATTAGCTCCGTGTCATATCCAGGGGCAGAGACATGATTGGAGGGTGCCGAGGGTCGTGGGGTTGAAAAATTTGAACCAGATATGATTTTTGTCACTGTATTTAGGTTGGGACACTTTTGCATTTTTATTGGTCAAAATGGGCAGTCAGTTGAAAGTTATGTGCAACTGAAGTAGAATTTGAATGTGAGTGGGGTTGCCTGAACCCTATGAGGCCTACAAGCAGGGGCGGAGCTGTGTAGTGGGAGGGTGTGTTGGCACGTGCCACCCCCCGTTCCAAAAATACTAAAAAAAAAAAAAAAATCATAGGAAAGGTATAAATAAAATGTGTGAAGAATTCTAAACATAAGCATGCTTTGGTTTATTCGTCTAGGTGCTTGCACTTGAGTGCCACTCCCTCTCCACGGGAGTTCGACTTCTGGCAGTGGCACCCTATTTGTTTTTATTTTTTTATATTTTCATTTACTGATTCACGGCATCATTCCCAACCAACAAACAAGACAACATCAAAAGCTCCTTCTCATCTCTCTCTCTCCCCCTATCTGTAGATTTTCCCTGAAATTTCCGAAGGAATTAAAATTCTTTCCACCAATTGAAGGTGAACGAAACACGTTTAGACATAAAATTTTGTCCCGCAAGTTTATTATTTTCACTGCGCATAATTTTATCACAAGTTTAGTATTTTTACTTCATGTTTCTTCGCAAATTATGAGTGTGAATAGACATATATAAAATAAATTCACGATATTTCGATTTTCATACTTGTATCATGATTATTTATTCTTCAAAAACCACATACCACGAATTTTTTTTATCATACAAACCACAATTCCAATCTAAGACTTATGTTTATTTGAGTTTTGATTGATGGAGATCAAAGAATGCTCCAAGTCTAAGACTATTTTTAATCTTGTGCACAAATTATTGTTTATTGATCCATACCATCAGTCCACATTCCATAGATTTTCATTTTAATATTTTTTTATTGTTTTTCCACTAATATTTTTGAAAATCAAACTTCAACGATTATGGAGATTTATAAGAATGTCGAGTTAATTTTGACAAGAACTTCAAACTATTTTTCGTTGTTGTTGTATTAAGGGAAGATTACCTATGAAAATATGTTTCTTTTAGTATATTAATGTATGGTTAGTGTTAGAACACATGTATTTTTTTCTGCTATTTAGTATACTGAACTCCTCGGTGCCACCCCCACCTTAAAATCCTGGCTCCGCCCCTGCCCACAAGCCTCCTCCCCCTGATCATGTCGTGACTTCCTGGTTGCGCACGCAACTGCTTTGGTAGTTGGAAGGACATCTTGTAATAGTTTAGCTCTCTACAGGTAATTCCCCCTGCCCCTGGAATGGAGTTTCATCACATTGTTCCACACAATGGTGACATGGATGGTGAAACTGAGGAAATGAAGATCAACCTACGCCTCAAGATCCACCTATTTGGACTGAGGTTTGAATCATTTCTCTTCATTTGCTTTGATGAGTCCCTAGAATGATAATCTGCAGTAACTTTCTCAATAAGTTCCTCAACCCTCTAATTTCTTGTGACATTTGTGCCAATATTTATCTTTCTGCATATAAATATGCAGATAATTCCCTTTTTTACTAATCCATGCAAGCCGATGATACGTGCCCTAGCTAGGCCGGATCCCAAAAAGAATCACACAACTCTGGTCAAAGCATTTGGGGAATGTCGTCCATTAAGAGAGCTGGCTAATCTGGTATATGGGTCACCTCTAAGTTTACAACACTTTCGACTGTGCAAAGCTGCTGTATTTGCTTTGGCATAAAGGTCACACACTTTGTATTTTGCAGACCTTGGTAATGGGAAACCTAGATGATGTTGACGAAATGTCAAGCACTAGTGCTTCTGTTCTTCTCTCAATACTTAAGCTTATTGACAAGTATGATCTCTACGGTCAAGTGGCATATCCTAAACACCACAAGCAGTCTGATGTCCCTGGCATCTTCCATCTAGCAGCGAAGACAAACGTACTCTCTTTTTATGGCATACATGCAATACTTTTCAAAAAAGAAAAAAATATGCCGTAGAAAGTTAGAGTGAATGAATAGGATAAACAATATGATCCTTTTCACTTTAGTTATTTATACTAACTTCTACTATCAGGTGTGGTATGTCCAGAAATTTCTTTTTCCATGCAAGTCCGCCTTGACAGCACTGACTTTTTATGCCGTACTTTCTAGTAGCGTAGCTTGTTTTATAGTTATGAATTTCTTCGTGATGGGGTTTTAAGGTACTTTTTCCATGCAAGTCCCCCTTGCATGCAATGTCTTCTAGAAGCTTTCAGTTTGTAATGGTGGTGTCAGCTTTTCTGGTGGTGATTGTTTGAAGGCTGGACATCTGCATTTAGTTGTTAAGGTTGTGGATGGTCTCTCATTGTTTTTTGGTTGGTTGAATCTCTAAGAATGCTGCCCTTTTGGTTTGGCAATTCTGCAAATCTGTTTTTATTCTGGATTCCTTCCTCTCTTTTTTTTTTTGGGTCTCCCTACGCTACTTGTTGAAAGTTACCTACCTTTAGTATCTCCCAAGGATTTCCCCCCTCGAATCCTGTTTCCTAGTGGGGCATACCTTCTGCCCCTCTTTGTTTTACTTCAGAAAGTATGAAGTTTATAATCATGCCCTAACATATCTCATAATGGCAAGGTTGTTTCAATTTTTACATTGTGTTGCAGTTAAACTGCGTTGTTTTCTCACTTACATGTGATACGAAGAATATCAGTTATATCATTCATCTCTTGAAATGGTCATAAGATCGTTTAGGTCTACGTTCATTTTTATTTTTGCTTAGTTAATTAAGTTATAAGCTGCATATCCAGCAGTTCCTATAACAAGCGCTCTTGAAATGGAAAGTAGTTTCATAGATTATTTATAATGCTCAAGTCAGGGAGGATAATCTTGGTTGATGGAGGGAGTAAAACTGCTTGTTGGTTTATATTTTCATCACTTGAGTAGATTATATGTAGCATTGACGCATACACGTGACACGGCACTGACACTTGGACACGTGAATTTAAAAATTTAAGAGGACAAGACACGTTAGGGGACACGTGTTACGAAAAAAATGAAACTATGTATCAATGTATCGAAACAAAAAACAGCGAGGCTCAGTTGTAAGTACGCAACACTCCACATACCTTAAATTACATTCATCATTATATCATTCACACACGTACTTAAAGGAGAAGCATTTCATCATTTGTGTGTGTTTCTAGCCAAGAGACCATCATCCGTTACACAAAAAATACAACTGCTCTAAGTTTTAATTAGATCTTACTATTTCGTTTATATCCCCCGACTAGTTTTCCGAGTGTCTGAATGTCCGGAGCATTTTTTAAATTGTCCCCGAAGTGTCCAAAGGGAAAACGTTGAGAAAATGTAGGACTCTTTGAATATGAGTGTCGGACTCGTGTCTTTGAATTTGAGTGTCAAACATGTGTCCAAGGAGTGTCTGGAGAATGTCGGTGTCTGACTAGTGTCCGACAGCGATATGTGACCTCCGACGAAGTGTCTGTGCTGGATAGAGTAGAACTTCATGGTATGCAGTCATGCATGCAAGTTTGTTTTAGTTCATTGTCTCTCTCTCTCTCTCTCTCTCTCTCTCTGTGTAACTTTTAATTAGATAGGTTATCAATGTTCGACATTTTTCTAGGGAGTCTTCACTAATCCAGCTTTCATTGAGCCATTTGGGCTTACTCTAATCGAGGTACGATTCCTATACGTTACATTTTGACTAAGTAAGATAATCCATTATAACTCCTCCATTGAAACTCCATTGAACAGGCAGCAGCTTATGGTTTGTCAATTGTCACCACAAAAAATGGAGGTCCTGTTGTCATACTGCGGGTATTTGAATAAACAGATCAGTCTCTTTTGTGAGTTGTTCAATTTTCTAATCAATTATAGCTTGTGACGAGTTGTGTATCTGTTACAGGTACTTGACAATGGTTTCCTTATTAACCCTCATGATGAGAAGTCTATTGCTGATGCTCTTCTAAAGCAGGATGCAGATAAGCAGCTTTGTGCCAAAAGCCGACAAAATGGGTTGAAAAATATTCACCCGTTCTCATGGCCAGAACATTGTAAAACTTATTTATCAGGAATAGCAGTTTGCAAACCGAGGCAGCCATGGTGGCAAAGAAATGATGATGTGGATGAAAACTCGGAGTTGGATTCACCTAGTGATTCCTTGAGAGATATACAGGATATATCCTTGAACTTAAAATTTTCAATGGATGGCGAAAAAAATTCAGGCAGTGGCAATGCCAATAGTTCTTTAGAATCCAAGGATCGAAAGAGTAAGTTGGAGAATGCTGTTTTGACATGGTCAAAGGGGGTCCTAAAGGGCCCACAAAAGGCTGGGCTTTGGGAAAAAGCAGATCATGATAGCAGTGCTGGTAAATTCCCAGCATTGAGGAGGAGGAAGCATATGATTGTTATTGTTGTTGATTTTGATGACATATTTTCAAGTGCTAGAAAGATATTTGATGCCGTGGAGAAAGAAAGGACTGAAGGGTCTATAGGGTTCATATTAGCAACATCCTTTACTTTGGCTGAAATACACTCTTTTCTCATCTCAGGGGGACTCAGTCCTACTGATTTTGATGCTTTTATATGCCATAGTGGTAGTGTCCTCTACTATTCATCTCCTAATTCAGACGATAACCCCTTTGTTGCTGACTTGTACTGCTACTCACATAGTGAATACTGTTGGGGTGGAGAAGGGTTGAGGAAAACTTTGGTCCGTTGGGCGGGTTCTATCACTGATAAGAAGGGTGAAAATGAAGAGCAGATTGTTACTGAAGATGAAAAGATTTCGACCAGCTATTGTTATTCTTTTAAAGTGCGGAATCGAGGAAAGGCAAGTTTGCCTCTTATATACTTGATGACTTCGTTATTGCATTTTTGGTTCTAGCTATTTTACTTCATCGCTAGCATTAAATCAAATGGAGTGGCGTGAAATGGCTTGAGCTTGATTCCGGTCAACACCGTTTAAAGCAAAATGTGTGAAGGTTAATCTTGGATTTAGAGCTTGTAGGTAGGTGGGCTGAGCTTGAACAATGTGTGTTAGGCTCGTTGATAAAACTCTGAAATAGAGTATGACACCTTATCAACACCGTAGTTATTTATGGCGAGGCATGGGTTTTGTATCTGTTTGTTGTTTGTGTTTTGATAAGTGAGTCAGAAGTGAGTGCAAGTGGCATCCTCTTCGTCGCTGATCAATTATAACAATTTACTTAGAAAAATATAAGGACAGATTTTCTTAGATTATATGCATGGCAGCTTGTGGTGGTGTTGGAACCTGCACATTGAGGGGGTCAGAAGTAAAGTAGATCTTTTTGACATATATATTGCAAGTGTGGAGTAGCTCGTGTGCTATACGAAATAAATCCTTCCTGACAATGTAGGCAATTCTTTTTTTTCTCTCAAAAGTCAAGAAAACTCAGAACAGTTCACCCTCCCATGCAAGAGGCCTGCCAACAACCATCCATTTTAATGCAAGTTCATATTTCCAAGCTTGGCAACTATGAAGGCAAAACAAATGGATGTTTTCTCTTTTTTTACTAGTCTGCTATATCATAACTTAAGCTAAATTTTATTGATGCAGAAATATGACAATTATCTTCCGTTGTTTTGTGTCAGCCTCCAAACATTAAATCCTTTGTCAAAGGTGTCATAGTTACTCCACTTGAGAATATAGAGGAAGCTCTGAAAGGTTTTGTTTGGGATTTAGAAAAGGTACTTTTGCAGCCTATACTTGAATCTATATACAAGCCCGCCTCTGTGTGTTTTGATTAATGCTGGTTTGTGTTGATGCAGGGAGATTTTCATGACCGGGTTGATCTTTTTAGTCATTTCAATACAGTGTTTATAAAAACAAGGAAGGATTTGCATGTTGAGAATAACTTTTTGGAATTTGATCCTGCTTTCCCAAGAGAGGCTGAATCGTCTGATGAACTTCTGGCCGCGGAACAAGGGTTACAAATCATTCATTTGCCCAACATCAACACTCATCAAGAATCCGATCTTGAGCTTTTGAATAAGTTAGTCATGGATTTCAAAGTACCCCCAAGTTTAAGATTTTCGCTTTTGATAAGATTGCGGTTTGCAAGGGTTTTCAGCTCTTTAGCTGCACGACAACAGTATACTTGCATTTGCCCATATGCACTCGTAGTTCTTGTCCAAGCGTGTGGCAATACTGATGGCTTGGACTCCTTTTTTGATGCTGAGCCTGAGTTGTTGTCATTACTGAGCTACAATGATTCGGTTTCTGAAAAGATTCAAAGTCTGAGCCCGCCTTCTTTGGTTGCTCTTTGTCTAGACTGGTCTCGGCAGCCTAGTGTGTTGATTGCTGTAACCTCTGGGGGGCACCATGGCATTCTGTCTAGTCTCATGCACAAGCCCATTGATTCCATTGTTAGTAATTCCTCAAAGCGGTCTGTTGTTTTTGCTGAGGCTTTATCATCTCTTGTCACTGTTTTGGTCTCATCGTCATCAGGTTGCTCGGCCATACGTGAAGCAGGATTCATACCAAGACTTCTCCCTCTTCTTAAAGATACTGATCCCCAGCATTTGCATTTGGTCAGCATGGCTGTACATGACCTAGAGGCTTTTATGGGCTACAGCAACCCTGCTGCTGCACTGTTTAGAGACTTGGGGGTTTTAGATGATACCATTTCACAGCTAAAAGTAGAAAAATCTTATATTGATGATGGTTCAAAGCAGCAATGTACTTCTACCGAGCTGGATAGTTCTGAATCTATACAGGTAGGTGCTGCAGTTTCTTCTAAGTTATATAACATGCACCCTCTTTATTCCGGGGCACTGGAAAACATATCAACTTATAAAGTTGAAAGGCATGTTGGGTTCTCACTGCTGGGGGTTGGAAAGACTATCAGGTATGTAGAAGTTGTTAATTTCTATTGCAACTTATTATTGTTCGTGCATATCTATAGTTCTATGCTATATATAATGCTGGATTTTTGGAGGAACTCAAGGAAAGAAAATTATAGGAAAATAATATAGGAACAAGCTTACGACCCTGGTCTGGAACACCACGGGGTACAAAATATCACCACCCAAAGAGTCCAACAAGGGATACCGGGCTTGAAATGCTCACCACTCTAATGAATCCTCCAAAGGAGTGCAATTATGTTCACGTGGGTGAACAGTACACACATACATTGACCGCATTATATGTCGTCTTTAACCATTATTGTTCTTTAACCATTATTAATTCCATAAAAGTAAATAGTAAATATTAGTTTGTTTGTAATGCTTTTAAGGAAAGAACGAACAACAAGGTAGTGGAGAAGCAAGAAGGGTAAAGAAAAGACCATTCATTTTGATTCAGCCGAAAACAACATTGAATAGTTAATATTCTGCTTCAATTGGGGTTTTGTACTTTTCTATATGTGCAAAAAAACACATGATTGATGATACTTCTTAGAATATTAATGTTTATGTTATTATTGTTTAGTTGCAAGGGTAGTATTGTCCTTTCATGTAGTAAGGTTTGCTTAGGGTTTCTACGTTTTCCCTATATAATGATGTATTGACACAAATTGTACATGAAGTTAGCAGCTTTGGTTTTGTTATTTTTTTGACACAAACATGATTATGACACAATGTGACAACACAAAAATTACTAAACTCCAAAACTGTATTTCATTGAAATTGAATATTGCATGCGGCTTATGAGTACCTTACTCTGATTTGTCAATTTTTTCATAGGTCTCTGCTCCTGGTATTCGTCGTTTTGTTCTCCCTGCTCATTAATGTCATAGGTCAGGTGCCGGTGCCTAAGCCAGACCACTATAAAATCGTGTGGAGGTGGGCACCTAGCTACTGTAATCACCAAGGTGGAAGGCCTTGCTTACCGAAGTACAACACTTACTCTGAATTCACCCTTCATGGGGCGTGGGGATCTGCATCAAATATTGAAATCTCGTGTCCTGCACCTGTTCCCCGTAATAGAATGTATAAAGCGGTACGTATATGGGCAACACATGAAAATAAGTGTCATGACAAAGGGGAAAAAATTTCTGGAAATAAATTATTTTCTTCTGAAACAAACTGACCATTATATTTCTTGTAATTTTTTCTTTGATATGTTATTTCTTTCAGCCGGAAATGGGGAGAACTGAATACAAGGAATATTGGCCTAACCTAGAAGAAGAAGATGATTTTTTGTGGAAACACGAGTGGGAGGCCCACGGCTATTGTTTATTTTCATCCACAGATGAATATATGCGTTTCACATCTGAGGCAGTTCGTGAAATTACAATCGGCTTTAGAGGTTCAAGCATTCTTGATGTTCTACGCCCGACAGGTAACATTTATTGTAAAATGGTACACTATAGTTTCGAATTTCGATTCCTCTTTGAATATGTTTTGTTTCAACAGTGCAAGATCCAATGGGAGGACCAGATCCGATTAAGGTGAAACCTCATGTTATTCTCTATGAAATCAAAACATCATTGGAGGGAAATTTAGATGTCTTGGTCTCGTGCAATTGGAACAAAGTTGGCGTCCAACAGCTGCATGAGATATCCTTCTGTGTAACTCCTCTTCCTCAACCTAAGTTGATAAACTGCATCAAGAGTATTAGTAATTGTAAGAGTGTGGTTGAGCTTCCTTGCCCACCTAAGCCGCTTCCTTCTCTGCCTCCACTGAAGAAGCTTAAACAACAGAAGACTTCTTTGCCTACAGCTGAGCCGTTGCCGAAGAAGAGGTTTGTGTGGCAATCGCAACAGCAACAACAGACTACCTCGCAGACACCTCAGCAAAAGCAGCTGTCGATAAGGAAAGGTAAGGAACCTTTGCAAGAACCTCAGCCAGAGGAGCCTTTTCCGACTCCTCCGCCGACACGTCAGCAAAAGAAGCAGCAGCAGCAGCAACAGCAGAAGAAGCAAAAGCAGCAGCAGACTCAGGGGCAGCCTTTGTTGATGAAGGAGACTGTGTTGCCGCGTCCTTCGAAGTGGGAGTCTCCTTCGCTTCCTACCCTTTTCATTACTACCGTGCTTGTTATTGCTGTTCTTTGCTTGATGCATGCTGTCATGAGGTGATTGTGAAGAAGAGAAGGAAAGCTACTGGTATTGATGCTTTAATATCTAGTTTCTACTTTTATATGGTATGCTCATTAGAATCAGTGTTTGTTTAATGTCATGCAACAACATGACAATTATCCTGTTCAATTTACTTGACCATTCTTTCATTTTGGATCTTGAAAATTGAGATATTTATGAGTTTATGAGGACCAATATTTGAGTTTTAAGTTGAAACATATTTTTTTTGGCCACTAGAACTCCTGGTACATGATTTTTCTAATTCTTGACGTAATGTAGGACACCATCATTTATTATTCAGTTTATTTTGTTTTAATGTTCTATGTCAAACAGTGGCACCCAGTTGGTGTGTTTGGTAAATAGTTTTGACTATCATCCTTTACTTGTGCAACCTGTTGAATTCCATCCCAGTGGAAAATAAGCTCAGAGAAAGAAATGTAGTACTATCATCTATTTATTTATATTTTTTTTGGGAAATGAGCATCTGAATTTATGTTACTAAGCGGCTGTTTATCCCCAGGTGCCCGGATTTCGCCTGGGAAAGAAAGTTCCAGAGAGTGTCCTAATAAGTTATGTCGGGAAGCAACCTGTTCGAAAGGCTACTATTGAATCTATTTTGAACAAAACCCTTCCACATGTCTGGTCTGATTACCCTATATGTTATAGAAAACAGAAATATTTTTGTGGTTGAATGGTCTATAAGTACATGGACTAAGAATTTGTCAAACAAAGACTGTCATGCATTTTATTTTTCAAGTGACAGAGCTCCATGCTACTTTTTTCACCTGGAGTCCAAGAGCTTCAGTGGTTGAGTTAGTTGATGTAGCCAAGGGCAGAAGATGGGGAACCTGAAAGACCATTCTGCATTTGTTTTGGGTATTAACTTTGTGACGTCTTTTTATTTTTATTTTTGCCTTACAGCCTCTAAATCGGCTGGTTGTTTTAGAATAATCAGTTTCTAGGCATGCTTTTTGAGTTAAGAAAAGTTGATCTCTGTGTGTGTGTATTTTGGATTTTCATTAAAAAGCTTCACGAATTAGTTGATCATATTGGGGAAGTAACTATGAATACTGCATTCACGAGAGACATCCCTCGCTGAAAATCCTGCGCGAGAAGCCAGGACTAGAAAGTTACACGTGGCTTAACATAGGGTGCCAACTGTTGAGACTTTTGGATTAGCAAAACGCCCATGTAAGCGCAAACTAGTTGTCTTCAGTGCAATGTCCATTTTTCTTTTTTATTTCAATCCTTTGTTTGTGATTTACAATTTGGAATTGCCGTGAAAAAGAGAAGTTGAAGTGGTCATTTAAGATTTCACCTTTGAGAATTTCCGGGGCTTGCTTTCATTGTGACTTGTACTGTTTCGATGTTCTTGATGATTACATTGATTTGAGTATTTCAAAAGTGTTAGGTATGGTTCAAGCTGACTTTTATTAAAGATGGGTTTCCTCACACACTCATACCCCTTTCGGGGCACTCATATCTATAACCCAGAAAAGGGGAATCAAAAGAGAAAGGGAACTCAGAGGATTACCCTATAAACTAGCATAAGCATTATGTTATAAAAACCAGAAATATTTTTGTGGTTGAATGGTCTATAAGTACATGTACTAAGAATTTGTCAAACAAAGACTGTCATGCATTTTATTTTTCATGTGACAGAGCACCATGCAACTTTATTCTCCTGGAGTCCAAGAGCTTCAGTGGTTGAGTTAGTTGATGTAGCCAAGGGCAGAAGATGGGGAAC